>CAUYPK010150918.1:0-63261 GCA_963574355.1 Loris lydekkerianus | reverse complement strand
TTTGTTTGTTTGTTTTAGAGACAGAGTCTCACATTGTTGCCCTGGGTAGAGTGCTATGGCATCACAGCTCACAGCCACCTCCAGCTCTTGGGCTTAGGTGATTCTTTTGCTTCAGCCTCCTGAGTAGCTGGGACTATAGGCGCCTGCCACAATGCCTAGCTATTTTTTTGTTGCAATTTGGCTGGGGCTGGGTTTGAACCCGCCACCCTTGGTATATGGGGCCAGCGCCCTACTCACTGAGTCACAGGTGCTGCCGCAATGCTCAGCTATTTTTTGTTGAGGTTGTCATCATTATTGTTTAGCTGGCCTGGGCCAGGTTTGAACCTGCCAACTTTGGTGTATGTGGCCGGCCCCATAACCACAGTGCTATTGGGCACTGAGCATTCTTTTTTTTGAGACAGAGTCTCATTCTGTGCCCTAGAGTGCTATGGCATAATAGCTCACAGCAACCTCAAATTATTGGGCTCAAGTGATTCTTTTGCCTCAGCCTCCTGAGTAGCTGGACTTTTAGTTTTTTCTGCTTTTAGTAGAGATGGGGTCTCCTTCTTACTCATACTGGTTGCAATCTCTGGAGTTCAAGGGATCCAACCACCTTGGCCTTTCAGAGTGCTGAGATTACAGGAATGAGCCCTTCTACCCTGTCTTTTTTTTTTTTTAAAGAAGGGGTCTTGGCTTGGCACCCGAAGCATAGTGGTTACAGTGCCAACAGCGCCAGCCACATACACCGAAGGTGATGGGTTATAACTGTCCTGGCTCAACTAAACAACTGAAACAAAAAAATAGCCGGGTGCTGTGGAGGGCACCTGTAGTCCCAGCTACTTGAGAGACTAAGACAAGAGAATCCCTTAAGCCCAAGAGTTTGAGGTTGCTGTGAGCTGTGATGCCACAGCACTCTACCAAGGGTGACATAGTGAGAACCTGCCTCAAAAATATATATATATAAATAAAAAATAAAGGCAGGGTCTTGCTCTGTACTCCAGAATGAAGTGCAGTAGTGCAATCACAGCTCACTGCATTCTCTGACTCCCAGGCTCCAGTGATCCTCCTGGCTCAAGCTCCTAAGTAGCTGACTACAGGCAAATGCCCCAATGCTCAGCTAATTTTTCTACTTTTTGTACAGATGGGTTCTTGCTATGTTGCCCATTCTGGTCTTGAACTGTTGGCTTAAATGATCCACCTGCTTGGCCTTCTGAAGTGTTGGGATTATAGATATGAGCCACTGAGTCTGACCCAAGATGGTATTACAATCTTGAATTCCCGAAGTTTCAGTGGTAAACAGAAATGACTAAATAAATGTCTCTTATATACACAAGAATAATATCGTAAAATGAAGAATAAGAGGATTAAAACAGTACACTAGGAAATATCTAACACAATAGAAGGAAGAAATGCAGAAATAGAAAAAAGAAAGGCATATGATATATATAAGACAAACAGCACAATGACCACATGACTCAAATCTTACCAGTAACTACAATAAAGACAGACATATAGATTAATGGAAGAGATTTCAGAGTCCAGAAATAAATTCTCATGTTTATAGTTGATAGATGTCAAAGAGTATCAAGACAACTCAAAGGAGTAAAAATAATCTTTTTAACAAATGGTGCTGGGTCAAGTGGATATCCATATACAGAATAATGAACCTGGACCCCCTACCTCACACCATAAACAAATATGAACTCAAAACGGATCTGGGGCTAAATATAGGAGCAAAAATTATAAAATTCTAAGAAAAAAATCAAAGGCATACATTTTTAGGCCCTTGTATTAAGCAACAGTTTCTTGGCTAGGATACCAAAAGTATAAGCAACAATAACAAATTGATAAATCGAACCTCATTAAAATTAAGAACTTTTGTGCTATAAAATATGTCATCAAGAAAGTGAAAGCTGGGAGGCGCCTGTGGCTCAGTGGGTAGGGTGCCGGCTCCATATGAGGGTGGCAGGTTCAGACCCAGCCCTAGCCAAACTACAACAACAAAAAAATAGCTGGGCGTTGTGGCAGGCACCTGTAGTCCCAGCTACTAGGGAGACTGAGGCAAGAGAATCGCCTAAGTCCAGGAGTTGGAGGTTGCTGTGAGCTGTGTGATGCCACAGCACTTTACCAAGGGCGATAAAGTAAGACTCTGTCTCTTAAAAAAAAAAAAAAAAAAAGTGAAAGACAACTCATGAGAGAATATTTTTGCAAATCATGTATCTGAAAAGAGACTTGTATCTAAAATATATTAAATAAAAAACTCTTATAGGTGGTGCCTGTGGCTTGGTGGGTAGGGCACCGGCCCCATATACCAAGTGTGGTGGGTTTAAACTCAGCCCCTGCCAAACTGTAACAAAAAAATAGCTGGGCGCCTGTGGTCCCAGCTACTCGGGAGGCTGAGGCAAGAGAATCACCTAAGCCCAGGAGTTGGAGGTTACTGTGAGCTGTGACACCACCACATTCTACTGAGGGCGATAAAGTGAGACTTTGTCTCTACAAGAAAAAAAGAAAAACTCTTATAGGCTCAGCGCCCATAGCACAGTGGTTACGATGCCGGCCACATGCACCAAGGCTGGTGGATTTTAGCTGGGCCCATGCTAGCTAAACAACAGTGACAACTGCAACAAAAAAATAGCTGGGTGTTGTGGCGGGTGCCTGTAGTCCCAGCTACTTGGGAAGCTGAGGCAAAAGAATCACTTAAGCCCAAGAGTTTGAAGTTGCTGTGAGCTGTAATGCCATAGCACTCTACCTGGGGTAATATAGTGAGACTGTCAGGAAAAAAAAAAAATGATGGGAAGGTGCCCTAATCTTGACACCCACACAGGGATGCTGAGGCCATGGGTGGAGGACCAGCCCATGAAATCAGTAATAAACTGTCTCAGGTTGAGTATTTGAAGAAATAACCATTGAGCTATGGGTGCTAAGCCAAAAAAAAATTTTTTTTTTTTTTAGAGACAGTCTCACTTTGTTGCCTTCAGTAGAGTGCTGTGAAGTCACAGCTCACAGCAACTTCTAGCTCTTGGGCTTAGGTGATTCTTTTGCCTCAGCCACCCGAGTGGCTAGGACTACAGGTGCCCACCACTACGCCTGGCCTTTTTTTTTGTTGTAGTTTGACCAGGGCTGGGTTTGAACCTGCCACCCTTGGTATATGGGGCCGGTGCCCTACTCACTGAGCCACAGGTGCCACCAAAAAAAATTCTTTTTTTTTTTGGCCGGGGCTGAGTTTGAACTCCCCACCTTCGGCATATGGGGCTTGCGCCCAACCCCTTTGAGCCACAGGTGCTACCCCTTAAAAAAGTTTTTAATATGAAGTTTGATTCTGAGAAACGTGAGTTCCCAACCCGTAACATCTCATTCTGCTGTTCCTTTATAATATAAGGTAGTATGGCATAAAATTAATAATACATATTTTGGAGTTAGACAGAATGTGCTACTTTCTCTAGCTTTATGATTCAACTCTAAATTATGGAAAATTTACTCAACTCCTGGAGCCTCAATGTTCTCATGTGTAAAATGGGAACAATTAATTTTTTTTTTCTGCACAGGCTAAGTAATGACAGAATTCTCTTCTCCCATGCTTGAAATCATAGTCAACTGCATTTATCATGTAGTCTGATGTTCTGGTTCCTAGGTTAGATAACTCATTAATTCCTCACTCCCTGTTGTCTACTTAGTAGGTATGTTACTTTATACTATTCATCATGGTAGGTCTGGAGAAGAGGTAGATTTTATTACTTATTGGCAATGCTAATAAAAGTTTTGGTCGGGAAGGATTTTAGGAAAACCATTTGGAAGTTATGTAGAGAGATTCAATTATTTATTCATAACCATAGGTCATGTACCTGAATATAGTAAACAAAGTCATGTTACTCAGTGTAGCCAATTCTATTCTTTTTTTTTTTTTTTAGCCAATTCTATTCTAGTTTAATTACCTCTTCTTAGACACTATCAGAGAATGAATAATAAATAAACTAGCTCCCTTAACTTCAATAAAACAAAAGCTATTGGTGGCTCAGTGGGTAGGGCACCGCTCACATACATGGAGGCTGGCAGGTTCTAGCCTGGGCCAGCTAAAACAACAATGACAACTGCAACAACGACTACAACAACAACAACAAAAAAAAATTAGCTGGGCATTGTGGTGGGTGCGTGTAGTCCCAGCTACTTGGGAGGCTGATGCAAGAGAATTGCTTAAGCCCAAGAGTTGGAGGTTGCTGTGAGCTATGACGCCACAGCATTCTATCCAGGGCGACAGCTTGAGACTCTGTCTCAAAGCCCCCCCCAACAAAAAAAAAGCTACATTTCAGACTTTTTAAATGCTTCTATGCTTCTCTAAGCATAGAAGACAAAAGTGCCAAGTTAGTTTGAAACATATTCTGAACTTACCAGTTGTTTGTTGTGCTGTGGCAGAGGACATGGCTGGGCACCAGCTGGCACCTTGTATACCGGGGTTACTGACATACTGGCAGGGTGGGCACATAAGAAGCGCACCTGCACAACCTCTATAGCTGGACAAGGATTCAGGACACCTGGGTGATTTCCAATTCGGAACGTGAGAACCTTAAGGAAATATCAGAGCAAGAGATAATTGTGGGTAGACACTTGCTGTCAGTCATGCCAATGTAAATGTGTTAGAATTATTCATACTCTAATACAGATAGTCCCTTCAGACATTATAATCAGGCAAATCCCTTACTGTTACAGTTCTTAGTTAACTGGACATTAAGGGTATCATGAAAATTTGAAAACAAATGGAACATTTAAAAGAAATCTAACTTTATCAATTACTTGATAATTGATATCTTTTCCCTCACCAAATCTTTTCTTACCAGTTGGTAAAAAGTGGAAAAACTAATGTGTGTTTTAACCTGTGTCTAGTGGAAGTACTAATGAATAACAGAAAGTGCAAATGAAAAGAAGTTAGGGGACTTCAAGTGGGGATTAATTAGGCCTGAAATTACTAATAGCTCACTCAATAATCTAGGAAAAGAAGGAAACATAATAAAAGCCTTATATGAAAAATCCACAGTTGGCCAGGTGTGGTGGCTTACACCTGTAATCCTAGCACTCTGGAAGCCAAGGTGGGTGGATAGCTTGAGCTCACGAATTCAAGACCAGCCTCAGCAAGAAGCAAGACCCCGTCTCTACTAAAAATAGAAAAACTGAGGCAAGAGGATTACTTAAACCCGAGAATTAGAGGTTGCTGTGAGCTATGATGCCACGGCACTCTACCCAGGTCGACAGCTTGAGACAAAATGCCAGTAAGCATGTGAAAAAATATTCAGTGTCACTAATCATTAGGGAACTGCAAATCAAAACCATAATGAGACACTACCTCATATCCATTAGGATGGCTACTACAAAAAAAAGTAGAAAATGGTGTTGGCAAAGATGTGGAAAAATGGGAACACTTTCACCTGCTTGGTAGGAATGTAAAATGGCATAGTTTCTTTTTTTTTTTTTAGAGACAGAGTCTCACTTTGTCGCCCTTGGTAGAGTGCCATGGCATCACAGCTCACAGCAACCTCCTACTCATGGGCTTAGGCAATTCTCTTGTTTCAGCCTCTCAAGTAGGTGGGACTACAGGCACCTGCCACAACACCCAGCTATTTTTTGGTTGCAGTTTGGCTGAGGATGGGTCTGAACCTGTACCCTTGGTATGTGGGGCCGGCACCCTATGCACTGAGCCACAGGCGCTGCCCAAAATGGCATAGTTGCTGTGGAAAAGAGAATGATTTTTCCTCAAAAAATTAAAAAAGGAATCATATGGTCCAGCAATTCTACTTTTGGCTATATATCCCAAACAATTAAAAAGAAGGGTTTGAGGATATAGTTCTATAACCATGTTTACAGCAGCATTATTCATGGTTGCTAAAACTTACTATAAGCAACCCAAATATCCAGCCTTTAAAAGAAAAGAGATTCTGATATATGCTACCCTTGAGAAAATTATGCTAAGTGAAATAAGCCAGTAAAGAAAAATATGATATCATTCCATTTATATGAGATGCTTTGAGTAGTCAAAATTATATGGAGAGAAAGTAGAATGGCAGTTGCCAGAGGCTGGGCAGAAGCATAAAATGGGGAGTTGTTTTTTAATGGGTGACCTTCAGTGTTATCAAATAAAAAGAGTTACAGAGTAAATGGTGGTGATGCCTGAACAGCACATTTAAAAACAGTTATGATGGGCTCGGCGCCAGTGTCACTGGCTAGGGTGCCAGCCACATACACCAGAGCTGGCATGTTCAAACCCAGCCCAGGCCTGCCAAACAACAATGACAACTACAACCAAAAAATAGCTGGATGTTGTGGTGGGCACCTGTAGTCCCAGCTACTTGGGAGGCTGAGGCAATTTCTTAATCCCAAGAATTTGAGATTGTTGTGAGCTGTGATGCCACGGCACTCTACTGAGGGTGACATAGTGAGACTCTGTCTCTAAAATAAATAAATAAATAAATAAATAAAAAGTTATGATGGTAAGTTTTACATGTATTTGTAAAAAATTAGGAGGAAAAGGTATGGTGCCCTATGATCGCATTAATGTACACAGCTATAATTTAATAAAATAAATTAAAATTAAAAAAAATTAGGAGGAAAAGGAGGTAATTAGGGCTGAAATTACTAATAGCTAGTCATATATAGAGTTAAGTTCACTACAAATATTAGAAAGAAGCTTAACTGATTATATAGTACATTGTTAATAAGTTAAAGTCTTACACTGATTCCCTCTGTGTGCTGGTTAGCCATGCTGTCTTTCAGTCATACCTCAAATCCTCAACCCTGCTCAAACTATAAGGATTTGTTACTGGTTTTGATAAAAGCAGGGCATAGCTGTAAAGGAGAAATATGCAAATCTGTAACTACCTCTAAAAATAATCAAAACTTATTCAGCTGACAGAGAGCAACATATTTATTACTCTGACCAGCATAATTCTAACTGGTTCTTCAAAATTGCTATCCATAGATGACATTTCAAAATTTCCCTTCCTTGAATTCTTTGAAAGTGGAAAACCAAATATAACAATAAACTAAAAATAATGTGAAGTAAGCTTATTACTACAAGAAGATCTTGAATTGTTTAGTTAGTGAACTATTAGAATTCTCATGAGCAAATTGAAATCTTTGGGTACATTTAAAGGATAGTAAGGTTTAAAAAAAAAGAAAGATCCTTTGATCGATAATTAAAATTTTCCTATGTAGTCCATTAACTAAATACATTGACATCTAAAAAGAAATGGCTAGAAATACAAAAGATTTGGAGTACTGTATCAAGAAAATGCTAGAAAAACATCATTTTCCTACTTGTTCCCCTAAATCCAGGCACAGGACCCGGTAGATGTACTGGTTCTGTTTTCTCTTTGCTGGCAGCCGGACTTGTGTTATTTCAATCTTCTCCATCTTCTCCACACTCAGTTCCAAAAAAAATCGGGAGGGCTCCAAGATCCAGGGATGAGGGCCCCCTTCAAATACCATTTCCTTCACTGACTGCCATGTCACCAATGCCACTTCCACGGGGTTGAGAGCCTAATGACATTTAAAGAAATGAATCTCTGATGGGTTAGGCAATTCAATCATATTTATTTATTTAAGTTTTAAAATATTTTCTCTTTCTCATCTTCCTCAGCGGATATAGTACAATGTTGTACATGTAATAGGCATTGTACAAATAACTGTATAAAAATTTTTAAGACAGGTTTCACTCTGTCACCCGGGCTTAGAATGCAGTGGTGTCATCATGATTCACTGCAACCTCAAACTCCCTGGGTTCAAGTGATCTCCCTAGCTGAGCCTCACGACTAGCTGGGACTATGAGCATGTGTCACACTGCCAGACTAACTTTTATTTATTTGTAGAGATGGGGTCTCACTATATTCCCCAGGCTGGTCTCAAAATCCTGGCCTCAGGCAATCCTCCCATTTCAGCCTATAAATGCTAGGCTTATACATGTAAACCACTGTGCTGAGCCTCATAAGCATTTTAAACTAACATTTGCTAAAGTCTCAAAGAAATTCTGCCTTAAAAACATAAACTACTCTTCAAGAGGCCAAATTGGGGGATAACTTGAGGCTGGGAGTTTGAGAACAGCCTGGGAAAATGTAGAGAGACTCTGGTCTCTACCAAAAATTAAAAAATTAGCCATTTGTGGTAGCATGTGCTTATAGTTGCAGCTACTCAGGAGACTGTGGCAGGATGACTGGTTGAGTCTTAGAGTTCAAGGCTGCAGTGAGCTCTGATCATGCCACTGCACTCTAGCCTGAGCCTTTTGACAGAGTGAAAACCTGTGTAAAAACAAACAAACAAAAGAATATATGTATATATATATATGCACACGCACACATATATAAAATACATCTACAATATACTTTATCGTATTTTTCAGAGAACTTTACAACCCAAGAGATAGACAAGTATTAGCCAATGCAGTATACAGAGGAGTTGTATCCTATTTATATGTGAGAAAGCTGACATCAGCGAAATGAAGTTTTCTCAGAGTGTAGGTTATTTTCGTATGGCACAGTCTACAACGGTGACTAAGTCATAAAGTGAAGTGGAGAGTAGAGGCAATTTTTCTAAAAATGTAAGCAAATTATGCTTTAGTATTTTTTTCCTGAACCGGTCAATCATATTTATTTATTTATTTATTTTTTGAGACAGAGTCTCATTTTGTCGCCCTTGGTGGAATGCTGTGACATCACAGCTCACAGCAACCTCAAACTCCTGGGCCCAAGTGATTCTCTTGCCTCAGCCTCCCAACTAGCTGGGATTATAGGAGTTCACCACAACATCTGGCTACTTTTAGAGATGGGGTCTCCCCCTGGCTCAGGCTGGTCTCAAACCTGTGAGCTCAGGCAATCAATCATATTTATTACTGAATGCAATTGAAATTAATTATTCCTATCTCTAATGGCAGCATTAAATAATTTATATACAATTCAACAAGTATTCACTGATGGTCCAATGAGGAGATAGTAATAGAAATCCAAAGAAGTCTTTTTTTTTAGAGACAGAGTCTCACTTTATCACCCTGGGTAGAGTGCTGTGGCATCACAGCCTACAGCAACCTCCAACTCCTGGGCTTAAGAGATTCTCTTGCCTCAGCCTCTTGAGTAGCTGGGACTACAGGCGCCCGACACAATGCCCAGGTATTTTTGTTGTTGTTGTTGCAGTTTGGCTGGGGCCGTCCCCCTACCCACTGAGCCACAGCTGCTGCCTCTTGTTTTTTTTTTGTTGTTGTTTTTTACAGTTTTTGGCTGGGGCCAGGTTTGAACCCGCCACATCTGCGCGGCCCTGGGGTTCTTTTTTTTTTCTGAGACAGAATCTCATTATGTTGCCCTTAGTAGAGTGCTATGGCATTACAGCTCACAGCAACCTCAAACCCTTGGGCTTAGGAGACCAAGTAGCTGGGACTATAGGTGCCTGCCACAATGCCCTTTTTTTTTTTTTTTTTTTTTTTTAAGATTTTGCTCTTTGTTTATTATTCTTTTTTTTTTTATGCAGTTTTTGGCCAGGGCAGGGTTTGAACCTACCACCTCCAGCATATGCGGCCGGTGTCCTACTCTTTTGAGCCACAGGCGTTGCCCAATGCCCGGCTATTTTTTGTTGCAGTTGTCATTATTGTTTAGTGGACCTGGGCCGGGTTCGAACCCTTCAGCCTTGGTGCATATGGGTTGGCGCTGTAACCACTGTTCTAGGGGTGCTGAGCCCTCTTTCAGGGTTCTTAAAGGGAGTATGCTAATATTCCTTATCTAGGTGTTTACAGAGGTATATGAGGGCTGTCCGGAAAGTATCCAGCTGTGTAAAATGAAAATCAAGACATGGGCTCCGCGCTTATAGTACAGTGGTTAGGGCGCCAACCACATACACTGGGGCTGGTGGTTTCGAAACCGGCCCAAGCCTGCTAAACAACAAGAACAACAACAAAATAGCCGGGTGTTGTGGCAGGTGCCTGTAGTCCCAGCTATTTGGGAGGTGGAGGGAGGAGAATCGCTTGAGCCCAGGAGTTGGAGGTTGCTGTGAGCTGTGATGCTACAGCACTCTACCCAGGGCAACAGCTTAAGGCTCTGTCTCAAAAAAAAAAAAAAAAAAAACATAAATATCACTAATCCTTAGCAGAGACCGTAGATAGTAAGCCCGTAAGTGGACATAACTGGGTCCATGAAAATAAATTCCTGTTTCTTACCATCAAATATCTCACCTTTAGGGGTTCATAAGCAGCAAATGTGGCACTGCTCTCCAAGTACTCTTCATACTCAGTCACACTCACTGTCACCAGAGTATGTCCCAGAGATTGGGCTGCTATATGTGTACTGGAGCAGTGCTTTGGTCCAGGTCTTTGAATACCTGTTTATCAAAACATGCTTTCAGTAGAATAATTCACAGTCAGTTCTCAAGGAAATTAGTTACAGAAATATAAGAATTTTAATACATTAAAAATGTTATCTTGGCTCAGCGCCTATGGCTCAAGCGGCTAGGGTGCCAGCCACATACACTGCAGCTGGCGGGTCCAAATCCAGCCCGTGCCTGCCAAATAATGACAAGTAGAACTTAAAAAAATAGCTCATCATTGTGGCAGGTGCCTGTAGTCCCAGCTACTTGGGAGGCTAAGGCAAGAGAATAGCTTAAGCCCAAGAATTGGAGGTTGCTGTGAGCTGTGATGTCACAGCACTCTACCCAGGGCGACAGCTTGAGACTTGGTAGAGGGCCATGGTGTCACACAGATCATAGCAACCTCCAACTCCTGGTCATGGGCAATTCTCTTGCCTCAGCCTCCTGAGTAGCTGGAACTACCGGCACCCGCCACAACACACGGCTATTTTTTGGTTGCGGTTTGGCTGGGGCCGGGTTTGAACCTGCCATCCTACCCACTGAACCACAGGCGCTGCCCAAAAGAGCAGATTTTTATATCAACTTGATATAAAAATGGCAGACTAATGGTTACTTTGAGGTCAAGATATTTATTTATTTATTTACGTATTTATTTTTGAGACAGAGCCTCAAGCCGAAAAACCCAACCAAAAAATAAAGTAACAAATCTAGAAAATAGAAAGATTATTTCTAGCTAGAGAGATCAGAAAGTTTTAATGTCCATAAACATTGCTTTGTCCAAAAAAGAAAAGTTTAAAGCATCCTATGCTGAATAGGCATAGTTGCTTACACCTATAATCCTAGCACTCTGGGAAGCTGAGGTAGGAGGATTGCTTGAGCTCAGAAGTTTAAGAACAGTCTAAGCAAGAATGAGACCCCACTAAAAATAGAAAAATTAGCCAGGCATTGTGGCAATTGCCTATAGTCCCAGCTACTGGGGAGGCTGAGGTAGAAAGATCACAGGAGTTTGATGCTTCCCTAAGCTATGATGATGCCAAGTACCAATCCATCCAGGATGACAGAGTTATACTCTGTCTCAAAAAAAAAAAAGTATTTCAAGCTGAGAAAACAGAATGAACAAAGAAATAGAAATGAAATGTAAATGAGAATATAAGAAGATATACTATAAAATTTAATTAAGTAGCTGCTGTAGCTAGAAGCATACCTGAACCCAAAGTCTGAAGTCATGAAAAGTAGACTGGGTTACAGTATAGAGGGTCTTCCACCCTAAACAACAGACTTCAGCCCATTCAACTGGCAATGAGAGTTCTCTCAAAAATTTTGAGCAGAAAGTTAATACTGAAGTTGAGCTCTTAAAGAGCCAATTGGTAGCCATGACGATCAGAGATAAATAGTTAGGAGGAGAGTGTTAACCCTACAGGAGAGATAACCAAGTCCTAAAACTTAGAGGAGACACTCTGAGAACAAAGGAAGGAGAACCGTATTCTTACCTTCTTTGAAAACAGTAAAGACTCCTTGTTTATCCATGTTCAAATCCAAAGATAAATGAGAACAGTCTGTGAATGCAATGGCCTCTTTGGTCTCCTTATTTATGTGATACATTGCAATGGGGATTTCTATAATCTGGCCAATCTCCACGTCAGCATGAAATGGTAACAGTTCCATTTTTTTCAGTTTCAGGACATATATCTAGAGGAGAAAAATTCATTTTTCAAGAAAGTTTTGTTAGGAAAACCTTAGAAGAAAAGAAATCAGGAGGGAGGGAGCTCTGTAAATTCCGACCCAGGTTCACTGCACAGCTGTATGGCACACTTTGTGGGTGAAGGATATAAAACTCAACTTTACCTTATAAGCACAAACAACATAACCTAGTTGTATGTACCCTCATATTAATGTGAAATTTAAAAAAAAGAAATCATTCCTTATTTAAACACATGCATATGTATGTAGCATATAAAAATACACTATTATACATGTTATTTACATTATATACTATTTTATTCATACACACACACACACACACATGAGGTACTAAACATGTCACTCTTTTTATTCCTTGATTGATGGATGTCTTTAAATCATCTAACACCATACAGCAGGGATCTAGCAAAATAGGGTGAATACATGACTTGTTTTTGTATTATGGAGTAAGAATAAGTTTTATATTTCTTTTTTTTTGGGGGGGGGACAGAGTCTCATTATGTCGCCCTCAGTAGAGTGTCGCAGTGTCATAGCTCACAGCAACCTCAACTCTTGGGCTCTTGCCTCAGCCTCCCAAGTAGCTGGGATTATACGCATCCACCATAACACCTGGCTATTTTTAGAGACAGGCTCCTTAGTCTAGCTCAGGCTGGTCTCAAACTCGTTAGCTCAAACAATCCACCTCTCCTCCGTCTCCCAGAGTGCTGGGATTACAGGAGTGAGCCACCCCACTCAGCTGTATTTATTATCCAGACCTTTACAGAAAAAGATTGCTGACCTTTGACTCAGACCGACCTTCCTTCCTTCCTTCCTTCCTCTCTCACTCTCTCTCTTTTTTTTCTCTCTCTCTCTTTCTTTGTTTTTCTTTCTCTCTCTCTCTTTCTTTCTTATTTATTTTTGAGACAGAATCTTGCTATGTTGTCCTTGGTAGAGTGCTGTGGTCTCACAGCTCACAGCAACCTCCAACTCTTGGGCTTAGCAATTCTCTTGCTTCAGCCTCCCAAGTAGCTGGGACTACAGGTGCCCACCACAACGCCCGGCTATTTTGTTGTTGTTATTGTTGCAGTTGTCATTATTGTTTTAGTTAGCCTGGGTTGGGTTTGAACCCTCCGGCCCCGGTGTATGTGGCTGGCGCCCTAACCACTGAGCTATGGGTGCCGAGCCAACTTCCTCTTTCTTGATATCTTTAAAAAATATCTTTTATGGGTGGCACCCATAGCTCAGTGGTTAGGGCTCCAGCCACATACACTGGGGCTGGTTGGTTAGAACCCAGCCAGGACCTGCCAAACAACAATGACAACTAACAACCAAAAAATAGCCGGGCATTGTGGTGGGCGCCTATAGTCCCAGCTATTTGGGAGGCTGAGGCAAGAGAATCGCTTAAGCCCAAGAGTTTGAGATTGCTGTGAGCTGTGATGCTATAGTACTCTACCGAGGGTGACATAGTGAGACTCTGTCTCAAAAAAAAAAAAAAAAAAAAAAGGCAGTAGTCTGGATTTGATTCTTAGGCCTTTGTTTCCTTTCTTCAAACTATTCCATAAGTTCCTACCTCTTTCATGACAATCTTCTTCTTTCTTTTTTTTTTGCAGTTTTTGGCCAGGGCTGGGTTTGAACCCACCCTACTCCTTTGAGCCATAGGCGCCGCCCTCATGACAGTCTTTAACTAGTCCCATCCACAGGATTTTTCTTGGGTCATTATGAAAGTTTTGAGATACACAAAAATCAAGCAACATAAAATCTTTGACTGACAGGGCATTAAAAAAAATCCACGCAGTTGCAAATAAATGAAGCCTTCCCAGGAACGTCAATAAGCTGAGCAAGTTGAAACTTGCATGGGTGAATCTGAAAGGACCCTGTTGACTGTCTCCCTCCCCCCTTCCCCTTAACCTACCTTGTCCTTCCTTCCTTTTTTTTTTTTTTTTCACAGAGTCTCACCCTCAGTAGAGTGCTGTAGTGTCACAGCTCACAACAACCTCAAACTCTTGGGCTTAAGTGACTCTCTTGCCTCAGCCTCCCAAATAGCTGGGACTACAGGCGCTCACCACAATGCCCAGCTATTTTTTCTTTTTGGGGGGGGACAGAGTCTCACTATGTTGCCCTCGGTAGAGTGCTATGGTGTCACAGCTCACAGCAACCTCCAACTCTTGGGCTTAAGTGATTCTCTTGCTTCAGTCTCCCAAGTAGCTGGGACTATAGGTGCCTGCCATAACACCCAGCTATTTTTTTGGTTGCAGTTGTCATTGTTGTTTAGCAGGCTCAGGTCAGGCTCGAACCCTCAAGCCTCTGTGTCTGTGGCCGGCATCCTACCCACTGACCTATGGGCGCCACCCTGGCTATTTTTGTTGTTGTTGTTGTAGTTTTCATTGTTTGGCAAGCCTAGGCTGGGTTTGAACCTGCCAGCCCTGGTATCTGTGGCTGGTGCCCTAGCCACTGAGCTACCGGCACTGAGCCTGACTGTGTTTCTTGGAAGTGAAATTATGGACCGTAGGGTGATGCCTATGGCTCAGTGGGTAGGGGGCCGGCCTCATACACTGAGGGTGGTGGGTTTGAACCCAGCCATGGCCAAACTGCAACAAAAAAATAGCCAGGCATTGTGATGGGTGCCTATAGTCCCAGCTACTTGGGAGGCTGAGGCAAGAGAATCGCCTAAGCCCAGGAGTTGGAGGTTGTTGTGAGTTGTAACGTCATAGCATTCTACCAAAGGTGACATGGTGGAACTCTTGTCTCAAAAAAAAAAAAAAAAAAGAAAAGAAAAGAAATTATGGACTGTAACAGTCTGTCTCCTACATAAACTAATAGTACTTACTATACAATTCAAGTAGTTGTCAATCATACATTGGGTTTTTTTGTTGTTGTTTTTTGAGATCTGATCTCAGTTTGTCACCCTGGTCAGAATGCAGTGCCATAACATGGCTCACAGCAACCTTAAACTCCTGAGTTCAAGGGATCCTCTTGCCTCAGCCTCCTAAGTAGCTAGGACTACAGGTGACCATCCATACACTCAGCTATTTTTTCTATTTATTGTAAAGATGGGAGTCTTGCTTTTGCTCAGGCTATTCTCAAACTTTGACCTCAAGGTAGCCCCCCATCTTAGCCTCCCGAAGAGATTGGATTATGGGCATCAGCCACCATGCCTGGCCCATACATTGCTTTAAAATACCTCACATATCATTTCCTTAAAATGTTAATCAGCTTCCTATTGAATATATCTCCCTTGTTAGACTTTAAATTCTTTAAGGTAGGGATAATACATTTTGTATTTCTAAATACCACACGATACCTAATATGCCTTTAAGTTCTTAAAGGATATTCAAAATATTAACTGATGGCAAAATGTTAACTCTGGCAGAAAACAGCAACATATATGTATTAAAAATGAAAGAAAAAACTGGGTGCAGTGGCTCACACCTATATTTCTAACTACTCAGGAGGCTGAGATGGGAGAATTTCTTGAGGTCATGAATTCATGACTAGCCTGAGCAACATAATGAGACTCTGTCTCCCAACAACAAAAAAATTTTTTTGAGACAAGAGTCTCACTTTGTCACCCTGGGTAGAGTGCTGTACTGTCACAGCTCACAGCAACCTCAAACTCTTGGGTTCAAGTGATTCTCATGCCTCAGCCTCCTGAGTACCTGGGACTACAGGAGTCCACCACTGATACAGGACACGTGGTACTCCAGACAACTCAGCCAAGCTGAGGGGACCACCTGCTGCCTTCACCCTGGTGTTGTGTTGGTGCTGCCACAGCAGGCAGAGGAACCAGCAGGCTGGTGGGTGGTGGGTCTGCGGGTGCAGGAGGCTCCAGTAGCCCGAGGGGCCAGACAACTGCTGAGGAGACACCAGCACCTTAGTGTTCCCCTCCCCTTGCTTGTGCAGCTGAACAGGGAACTCCCATTTCCCAGGCCTGGTCAATTTCATGTAGGTTTCCTAAGCCTGGGAGCCAAAGGGATTGTATTCATTCATTTGGTACCCATTCCTCCCTAAATGTAACTACAGTGGACCCCTGAAAAAAACATATGTATATATACCCAAAGAGCTGAGAAAGAGAGAGATATCCCCCCCTCACACACACACTTGGGTCTTCCCCCTGAGCTCTCTGCCAGGAGCTTTTGTGCTTTTGTATTCTTTTCTGTAAAATAAATCCTGTCTTGGCTTGGTGCCTGTAGCACAGTGGTCACGGCGCCAGCCACATACACTGAGTATAGTGGGTTCGAACTTGGCCCAGGCCAGCTAAACAACTGCAACAAAAAAAATAGTCGTTGTGGTGGGCGCCTGTAGTCCCAGCTACTTGGAAGGCTGAGGCAAGAGAATTGCTTAAGTCCAAGAGTTTGAGGTTGCTGGGAGCTATGACGCCACAGTACTCTACCAAGGATGACATAGTGAGACTCTGTCTCAACAACAACAACAAAATTAAATAAATAAATAAATAAATAAATCCTGTCTTACCATTGATCTGTGGTCCATGGATTCATTCTTCAAATTACTGAGACCAAGATCCTACTGAAGACGAAATTCCAGTATCATATTTTGAGGGGCCGTCTGGGATAGATCTGTGATTAGCAAAACCACTTACCTCTTTGCTGCTTTTCTCTATAGTTATAATAATGGACACTAATAATTTTGATACCTGTCAGCTGGTAAATGTGCATAGTGCAACTGCTGACCTTCAGGTCACAAGTGAGAGGTTGTTGGGGAGCAAACTTTCTAATTCCCCTTGGCTCCAGAAAGGAACCTAAGGGAATGTTAGAAGGGTTTTGAGACTGTTCTGTATTCACTCCTTTTCTCTGGCTGAGAGCTAAGCAAAGAAGTAGCACCCTAGACATTTGTCCACGGTCCCAAACCTTTTCTATTTATCTCTAGAGAAAAAAGACAAATCAATCTCTCTCTCTGTAGTTTACATGCTTTATTTGAATGTTGGTAAAGGACTGCTTTATGTATTTGTTTAATTTTGTACTGGCTTATTCTCATATTTTTCAGATGTTCTAAGTGTGCTTCCTATGTTGTAGGGCTGTAAGGTCCTTCTTACTGCTTTTCATTGCAAAATTAAATTCAATTGGTGTTTTTATGTGTCTGAGAAAAAAAGCTGAACCATGTTGACTAGAAGTCAGCTCCAAAAAAAGGGTAAAATGACTCCCCTACACGGCTTCTCTGGGCAACCAGAAGCCTGTGAAGGGAAGCCCAGAGCAACTCCCCAGGAAAGAATGGCCCTAAACCCTAGGCTACAGTTCTGGTCCTTTTTTCTCTTAAAAATGAAGAAAGGCAATGAAAATGGCCCTGGGCATTTTATTTTTTCCTGGTTTATTGGTGTAAATGGGAAAGTTTAAAGTAATTCCATGTTTCTCTATGACTTTGGCTAATTGTAACTAATTGTGATACAAAAGTTTCAAGTGTCTCTCAACTTTGATTTGTTGCTGAGTTTAGTTATTGTTGCCTTGCTAACTTCTGGGAAAGAAAAGGGAGGTTGGAAAGCATAGCATTTAAAAACTGCTTATAGTAAAAAGCCTATTTTCCTTTATTATTGGGAATTTTAAAAAAAGCTTGTAGAAATTTTAAAAGGTTAAATGTGCAAGCACCACACAGCCATTTTCCTCCAGGGCAGGACTCATCCCCACTTTAATTGATACTCTGGGGCAGGCACAGAAAGTGGCAGAACTTGCATCAGGTGGGACCAGGCTCTCGAATACCTGGTTTCTCAGGCTGTGCTGTGGGCAAGTAATAAGCACAGATGAGTCAGTGGATACAAAGCGCTACAGTGGTAAGAGTGGCTAAATCCAGACAAGCGCAGGGGCTGAGGAGGCCACTCACCTCAGGGATTCTTCCCCAGTCATTGAAGGATGCTTCCTTTTGTTTGGCTGGAAGGCTTCTTTGGTTGGTTAGAGCCTCTCTTTGACAACCCAGGAATACAGAGTGGGATTGATTAAGAGGCTGGACATTTGTTCTTTTCCACAGATGGATAATGTTCTCTAAGAGGATACCTGGGTAACATGTTCTCTTACCAAGAGAACTGTCATCAGATGGGACCATTATGGCTCTGGATGGCTGATTTTTCAGCCCATGCTGTTGGAACACCCCAGTGGGCTATGTTGGGATATGTTTGATCTCCTGTCACTGAAAAAAGAATGTATATTTTTTTTCTGCACCCAGGTCTGGCCTTAGTAGCGACTCTCCAGTGAACAATAAGTACTAGAAGATACTCGAAATTATTGCAAACAAGAAGGAAAGTGGTCTGAAGTGCCCTATGTGTAAGCTTTCTTTTTCTTCAGGGATAACCCCTAACTGTATAAAACCTGTCAGATACATTCAGCTCCCCTGGCTGCAGTAACTTCCCCGAATGGTCAGGGATTCCCAAGAGAGATGCTGTCACCACCTAGTTCAAACCCACCATCTACTTCTCCCACACCTTCCCTCATGCATTTAGAAAACCCCAGGAGGGAGACTGTTCCAAGAGTTTCTTCTGGTCCTATTGGGGCCCCCAGAAGGCAATCATACTCTTCTTCCTCTTCATCTTCCTTCTTCTTTCTTCCTTCTTCTCCTTCTCCTTCTCCTTCTCCTTCTTCTTCATATAGAGTCTCAGTTTATTGCCCTCGGTAGAGTGCTGTGGCATCACAGCTCACAGCAACCTCCAACTCCTAGGCTTAAGCAAGGAGTTGCCTCAGCTTCCCAAGTAGCTGGGACTACAGGAGCCCACCACAATGCCCAACTATTTTTTGTTGCAATTTGGCCAGGGCCGGGTTCAAACCCACCACCCTCAGTATATGGGACCGGCACCCTACCCACTGAGCCATAGGCGCTGCCTGCAACCATACCCTTCTTTATGTCCCTTGGTTAAGACTGCGGGTGGTGAGAGGGGAAGTGTGCAAGTATTCACTCCATTTTCTCTGGCAGATTTAAAACAAATTAAAGTAGATTTAGGGAAATTTTCTGATGACCTTGATAGATACACAGATGTTCTCTAAGGGTTGGGACAAAGCTTTGACCTCTTTTGGAGAGATGTAATGCTACTACTAGATCAAACTTTAACTTTTTTTTTTTTTTTTTTTTTTTGAGACAGAGCCTCAAGCGGTTGCCCTGGGTAGAGTGCCGTAGCACCACAGCTCACAGCAACCTCCAACTCCTGGGCTCAAGTGAGTCTCCTGACTACAGGCACCCGCCACAACGCCCGGCTATTTTTTTGGTTGCAGCCATCATTGTTGTTTGGCGGGCCCGGGCTGGATTCAAACCCGCCAGCTCAGGTGTATGTGGCTGGCGCCTTAGCCACTTAAGCCACAGGCTCAGAGCCCAAATTTTAACTTTTAACGAGAAAAATGAAGTCTTAAATGAAGCTAGAAAGTGGGGTGATTTGTGGTTCATGTCCAATACTGATGGCAGTATGTTTCCGGCGGAAAGGGACAGATACCTTCTGGGAAGACAGGCAGCTCCCTTTGAGGATCCTGAATGGGACCCGGAGAGACAAGGTGATTGGTGGCATAAACATTTTCTAACATGTATCCTGGAAGGTTTATGTCAATCCAAGAAAAGGTTATGAACTATTCTAAGTTGTCTACCATTTATCAGGAGCAAAATGACAGTCCCTGAGCCTTTCTTGAGTGGCTTAGGGAGGCAATGAGAAAACACACTCAGTTAACACCCGACTACCTGAAATAATAGCTTTAACCTGTGCTTTAGAAATTGGGAGAAAGAAACGAGTCAATATATACACTTACTCAAAATACGCCTTCCTCGGCTCTGTGCCTGTAGCACAGTGGGTAAGGCGCCGGGATTTTTTTTTTTTTTTTGGCACCGGGATTCTTTGCCTCAGTCTCTCAAGTAGCTGGGATTACAGGCACTCACCGCAACGCCCAGCTATTTTTTTGTAGTTGTTGTTGGGCTGGGTTCGAACCCTCCAGCCCTGGTGTATGGGGCTGGTGCCCTAACCACTGAGCTACAGGAGCCAAGGGATAATTTTTATCATTCATTACTAGAGAAGTTTCTCTGAACATAAAGAGCACTGTATCAAATGCTCTAAATGTTACTTTACTGTTTCAGTTTTGCATTTGCTTTTATAATTAGTAAATGTAGAATACATTTCATCATTTTATTTCTAAACTTTTCAGTTAAAAAAATTTTTCAATAATTCTCCCAACTGACCAGATGCAGTGGCTAATGTCTATAATCCCAGCATTCTGGGAGGCTAAGGCGGGCGAGCTCAGGAGTTCTGCACAAGTGTAAGAGCGGGCGTGTGGGGGGCACCTGCAGTCCCACCTACTCAGAAAGCTGAGGCAAAAGGATTGCTTGAGCCCAAAAGTTTTAGGTTGCTGTGAGTTACAATGCCATAGGACTCTACTAAGGGTGACAAAGTGAGAATCTGTCTCAAAAAAAGAAAAAATAATTCTCATAATAACCCTTTGAGTTAGACATGAACATTATCCCCATTTTAGAGATGAGGAAACAATACTGATGTTAAATAAGTAATTAAGTGAAGCAGGATTTAACCCGGCAATATTTTTAAAATAGCCAAGTTAAACTACAAATTTTTTAAAAATGTATTAATTTACTTAAATTTAGACATTAGTATTTCAGTGTTAATAAGAAGGATCTTTGCAAAGTCATTTACCTTAATTTCTCCATATCGAAAGGGATTTTGTACATCTCGGGCCAAGACAGTGCTGTTCCCCCTGACCTGACCTGCTGTCACCACGCCTTTGGTGGTTACCATGACCACTGTTTCATTAGAAGAAGTCCAGGTGAAGTTGCCACTACCACCCTCTACCTGTAAGAAAGCACATTATATTTAATTACTGAGGGAGGAAAAACTGAATGAAAACTTGGCTTGTTTAGGAAATAATAAATAAGAGAAATACTAAACAGAAATTAATTAATGGTCATACCACAAAATGTCAAAGAAAGGGTATAAGAAAACTGGAGAAACCTTTATAAAACTCACAAGGAAAGAATATATGGAAAAGAGACAGAAAGTCTTGATGTAAATGATAGTATTCAAGAACATAATTTGGGTGTTGTCAAAAACTAAGTTATACTATTAAGGTCAGGAGGAAATAAAATTTAACATTAATAACATTTCAATAAGTAAACTATCAGAGAAATTGACATCTCTTTGTGAAGTCTTAATACCTGTACTTTATAACGATATACCATTCCCATAGGATGATGAGGAAATGCCAGAAAATTGGGTGTAAGCTTGATGGGAAAATAAATCTTCACTTCTTGCTGGTGTTTGATTAGACATTTCATAGGCTGAATATTTGTATTCTATAAGAGCAGGGGAAAAGGAGCAAAATATATTTTATAAGGATTATTCTTTTAAGACACATTCATATACTCAAAACATCAGGAAAATGGTATGTTAATAAACTACTTGACTTTTTTTTCTTTTTTGAGACACAGTCTCACTTTGTTGCCCTCAGTAGAGTGGGCCATGGTGTCATAGTTCACAGCAATCTTAAACTCTTGGGCTCAAGCAGTTCTGTTTTCTCAGCCTCCTAAATAGCTGGGATTATAGGCACTTGCCACAACGACCAGATATACATACACACACATACATATATATATACATATATATGTGTGTGTATATATATATATATATATTTTTTTTTTATTTTATTTTTTTTTTTTTTTTCTTTTTAGAGTGAGAGTCTCACTTTGTTGCCCTCAGTAGAGAGCTGTGGCATCACAGCTCACAGCAACCTCCAGCTCTTGGGCTTAGGTGATTCTCTTGCCTTAGCCTCCCAAGTAGCTGAGACTACAGGCACCCGCCACAATGCCTGGCTATTCTTTGTTGTAGTTTGGCCAGGGCCAAGTTTGAACCTGCCACCCTCGGTATATGGGGCTGGTGCCATACTCACTGAGCCACAGGTGCTGCCCAATGCCCAGCTATTTTTTTATTTATGTTATTATTATTATTTTTTTAGACAGTCTCACTATGTCACCCTTGGTAGAGGACTGTGGCATCACAGCTCATAGCAACCTCAAACTCTTGGGCTTTAAGAGATTCTCTTATCTCAGCCTCCCAAGTAGCTGGGACTACAGGCGCCTGCCACAATGCCCAGCTATTTTTTTGTTGCAGTTGTCGTTGTTTAGCTGGCCCGGCTGGGTTTGAACCCACCAGCATTGGTGTATGTGGCTGGTGCTGTAATGGGTGCTGAGCCCCAGCTATTTTTTAGAGACGGGGATCTCGCTCTTGCTCAGGCTAGTCTGGAACCTGTGAGCTCTGGCAATCCACCTGCCTTGACCTCCCAGAGTGCTGGGATTAAAAGTCATGAGTCACTGCGCTCAGCCTACTAAACTGGTTTCTATCTATAAAAGAAATAAATATTTCTCTTCATTAACGAAGCATAGTATTAACATTATAGGTCAAAAACAATGAAAAAGATTTTGCTGGACCTAAACTATATATTAAATCCAGGAAAAAAGAGTTTAAAATTTTCTTCTTTTAAAAAAAATTTTAGATTAATATCAGGGTACAAATGTTTAGGTTACATTGTTTTCAATTCTAAGATAAAGTTCAAGTCGTAGTTGAGACCTTCACCCAGGGTGTGTGTTGAAGATCTTTGAAGCCTCTGGGAACCTTTCTTTTTTATTGTTTCAGGTTAATTGACGATACAAAGAATTACTTTACAGGTCTGCCTGTGGCTCAGTGAGTAGGGCACCGGCCCCATAAACTGAAGATGGCAGGTTCAAACCCTGCCCCAGCCAAACTGCAGCAAAAAAATAGCTGGGCATTGTGTCTGACGCCAGTAGTCCCAACTACTTGGGAGGCTGAGGCAAGAGAATCACCTAAATCCAAGAGCTGGAGGTTGCTGTCAGCTGTGACACCACCACACTCAACCGAGAGGGACAAACTAAGACTCTGTCTCCAAAAAAAAAAAAGAATTGGCTCAGCACCTGTGGCTCAAGCTGCTAAGGCACCAGCCACATACACCTGAGCTGGCGGTTCGAATCCAGTCCCGGGCCCGCCAAACAACAATGACAGCTGCAACTAATAAATAGCCGGGCATTGTGGTGGACACTTGTAGTCCCAGCTACTTGGGAGGTGGAGGCAGGAGAATCACTTGAGCCCAGGAGTTGGAGGTTACTGTGAGCTGTGACGCCATGGCACTCTACCCAGGGGGACAGCTTGAGGCTATGTCTCAAAAAAAAAAAAAAAAAAAAAAAAAGAATCACTTTACAATGTTTGCATTTGTTAGATAAAGTCTCTCTTATAATTGTGTTCTGCTCCCAAGAGATGTGCCATACATAATATTGTGCCAATTAAGTGGGAGCACACCTATCTCCTTTCCTCATCTCCTCTCCCTGCTCCCTTGTACTTCTACCCCCCACTTTGAATTGATTTGAGTTTTTCTTTTATGTGAATATTAGATCATCTACTGGCTTCATATCAGAATTAAGTACATAAATTCTTGCTTCTTCCTTTTTGTGATGCTTTACTAAGAAGAATGTGTTGCACTTCCATCCAGGTTAATACAAAAAATGTAAAGTCTCCATCTTTTTTTAATGGCTGAAAAGTGTTCCATGGTGTACATATACCATAGCTTGTTAATCCATTCCTGGGTTGGTGGGTATTTAGTATGTTTCCACATTTTGGCTATTGTAAATTGTACTGTGATAAACAATCTAGGGCAAATGTCCTTATGATAAAAGGATTTTTTTTCTTCTGTGTAAATGCCCAGTAATGGGATTGCAGGATCAAATGGGAGGTCTAATTTCAGTTCTTTGAGGAGTCTCCATATTTCCTTCCAAAAAAGTTGTATTAGTTTGCAGTCCCACCAGCAGTGTAAAAGTGTTCCCTTCTCTCCATATCCATGCCAACATCTGTAGTTTTGGGATTTTGTGATGTGGGCTAATTTCACTGGGTTTAGGTGATATCTCAGGGTGGTTTTGATTTGCATTTCTCTGACAATCAGGGATGATGAACATTTTTTTTCAAATGTTTGTTAGTCATTTGTCTCTCTTCATCAGTGACGGTTCTGTTCATTTCTCTTGCCCAGTGGTAGATGTGATTGGTTGCTCTTTTTTGATTAGTTTGAGCTCCCTGTAAATTCTAGTTATTAACCCTTTGTCAGATCCATACCCTCCTTCAAGTATCTTTTCCCATTTTGAAGGTTGTCTATTTGCTTCACTTTTTTTGTGTGCTTAGCTGTGCAGAAGCTTTTCAGCTTAATTAAGTCCCATTTGTTTATTTTTGTTGTTGTGATGGCCACTGAAACCTTTTCCCAGTCCAACATCATGAAGAGTTTTCCCCATGCTTTCTTCTAAAAAAAATTTTTTTTTTTTTGTAGAGACAGAGTTTCACTTTACCGCCCTCGGTAGAGTGCTATGGCATCCCAGCTCACAGCAACCTCCAGCTCTTGGGCTTCCACAATTCTCCTGCCTCAGCCTCCCGAGCAGCTGGGACTATAGGCGCCCGCCACAACGCCCGGCTATTTTTTTTGGTTGTAGTTTGGCCGGGGCTGGGTTTGAACCCGCCACCCTCGGTATATGGGGCCGGTGCCTTACTCACTGAGCCATAGGCACCACCCTTTCTTCTAAAATTCTTACCATTTCATGTCTTAGATTTAAATCTCTTATCCATCTTTTTATTTTTATTAAATTATATAACTAATTAATTAATTTAATGAGATATAGTCTCTCCTTGTGGCCCTTCGTAGAGTGCTGTGTTATCATAGCCCACAGCAACCTCCAACTCTTGGGTTCAAGGGATTCTCTTGCCTCAGCCTCCCTAGTAGCTATGACTACAGGTGCCTACCACAATGCCCGGTTTTTGTTTTTGATTTTTTAGGGATAGGGTCTCACTCTGGCTCAAGCTGGTCTCAAACTCCTGAGCTCAGGGCAATCCGCCCACCTCGGCCTCCCAGAGTGTTGGGATTATAGGCATGAACCAGCATGTCCGGCTGCTTATCCATCTTGACTCAATTTTTGTAAGTGGTGAAAGGTATGGGTCTAGTTTCAGTCTTTTACATATAGTTATCCAGTTCTCCCAGCACCATTTGTAGAATAGAGATTACCCCCCTCCCCACTGTATGCTTTTGTTTGGTTTATCAAAGACCTGATGGCAACTAGAGCCTGGTTTCATCTCTTGGTTCCCTACTCTGCTCCATATATCTACATCTCTTTTTTTGTGCCAATACCATGCTGTTTTGATTATTGTAGACTTACAATATAGCCTGAAGTCTGATAGGGTGATGCCTCTGACATTGTTTTTACTACTTTTTTTTTTTTTTCAGAGACAGAGTCTCATTCTGTTGCCCTCGGTAGAGTGCTGTACCGTCACAGCTTACAGCAACCTTCAGCTCTTGGGCTTAGGTGATTCTCTTGCCTCAGCTACCCGAGTAGCTGGGACTACAGGCACCCACCACAATGCCCGGCTACTTTTTTTTAATTGCAGTTTGGCTGGGGCCAGGTTTGAACCCGCCACCCTCAGTATATGGGGCTGGTGCCCTACTCACTGAACCACAGGTGCCACCCTACAACATTGTTTTTACTACTAGACTTGGCTATATGAGGTTTTTTATGGTTCTATCTCTGGGAACTTTTTGATGAACTCTCCACAACTTCTACTGGAACTTCACTGAATTATTCACCACATAGGATGTTCTGGGAGATCTTGTGTAGCAGTTTTAAATTTCTGGAACCAACCACCTAAAACTTGGAAATCTGCCAGGGAAATCCCTGAATTCCTATGCAAATTTTTTAGCAACTTCTTGGATCATCCATCACCCCAGGAATCTGGGTGTTAAATGTCCACATTTGTTTGAACCAGTTTATTGTGACTTCATTGACTTCATCAAGGGAAGTGCTCCCCTTTTTCCACTGTAGGTCTCTACTTTTCTTACCCTATCTCTACAGATACTCATGTTTACATTTTTGGATGCTGCTAACTGTGGTCTTGCTAACACCAAAATGTTCCAACATTTTCCTTTGCTGCTGCTTTCCAGAAACTGTAGAGGATCAGCCTTGTCTTCAATGTCAGCTCTTTGAATTCTTTCCTTTGGGCCATCATTCTCAGTTAACTGTAAACTTTTTCATTAATTGTAGGATATAGCTACAATTCAGACCAGTCCTTCGTGTTGAATAAAATCTTCCCCAACATGTGTTAAACAACAGGAAGGGTTTGGTGGCTGTAGTTCAGTGGTTAGGGCGCCAGCCACATACACTGAGGCTGGCGGGTTCGAACCCGGCCCGGGCCTGCTAAACAACGACAACTACAATAAAAAAATAGCCAAGCATTGTGGCAGGTGCCTGTAGTCCCAGCTACTTGGGAGGCTGAGGAAAGAGAATCACTTAAGCCCAAAGAGTTTGAGGTTGCTGTGAGCTGTGATGCCACAGCCCTCTACCAAGGGTGACATAGTGAGACTGTTACCGAGGGTAACAGTGAGATTCTGTGTCAAAAAACAAACAGAAAACAAACAAACAAACAAAACAAACAAACAAAAAGAAATTGGATGTTATGCCTAATCTCATACATGGTAATAATAAAATATAAAAAAATAATTTATATTATAGAAAAAACTATATGACTAACTGGCAAAGCCCCTATCTTCTACCTGTTGGTGTAGAGTGGACTCAACTGGTCAAGTTATAGACGGTAAATTAAGATTATATGTCACAGTCCAAGTCGTCAAGATACAACTTACAGAAGTGGTCAATATACAGAGGTCAGAGGAGCTGAGCTCACACCTGTAGTCCTAGCACTCTGGGAGGCCAAGGCCAGTGGATTGCTTGAACTCAGGAGTTCCAGACCACCCTGAGCAAGAATGAGATCCCATCTCTACTAAAAATAGAAAAACTAGCCAGGTATTGTGGTGAGTGCCTGTAGTCCCAACTACTTGTGAGGCTGAGGCAAGAGAATCGCTTGAGTCCAAGAGTTTGGTGTTGCTGTGAGCTGTGATGCCATAGCATTCTACCAAGGGTGACAAAGTGAGACTGTCTCAAAAATCAATCAATCAATCAATAAACTGGTTTATTAAGCTTTTATAAGATAAAAGAGAATGGGCTCGGTACCTACAGCTCAAGTAGCTAGAGCACCAGCCACATACACTGGAGCTGGCAGGTTTGAACCCAGCCTGGGCCTGCCAAACAACGACGACAACAACAACAACAGCAACAACAACAACAACATAGCTGGGCATTGTAGTGGGTGCCTGTAGTCCCAGCTCTTTGGGAGTCTGAGACAAAAGAATCTCTTAAGCCCAAGAGTTTGAGGTTGCTGTGAGCTGTGATGTCAAAACACTCTACCAAGGGCAACATAGTGAGACTCTGTCTCAAAAAATAAAATAAAATAAAATAAAAAAGAGAACAGTAGGAACTACAACAGACTAAAAAGTACAGTCTATTTATTGGTTTTTGAGACAGTGCTGGGATTACAGGTGTGAAAAGTATTGTCTAAATGGTACAGCCACTATCTGTTCCAGCTGATTATTGTCAAATCTTCATACTTTTATAAAAGATCAGAGCTCTTGGGTTCTATTTGAAATTTCCCCATTAAAAATAAATTTACTTGGCTCAGCACCTATGGCTCAAGAGGCTAAGACACTGGCCACATACACCGGAGCTGGCAGGTTCGAATCCAGCCTGAGCCCACCAAACAACAATGATGGCTGCAACCAAAAAATAGCCAGGCATTGTGGCGGGCACCTGTAGTCCCAGCTACTTGGGAGGCAGAGGCAGGAGAATTGCTTGAGTCCAGGAGCTGGAGGTTGCTGTGAGCTGTGATGCCACAGCACTCTACCCAGGGGTACAGGTTGAGGCTCTGTCTCAAAATAAATAAATAAATAAATAAATAAATAAATAAATTTACTTGCCTAAATTAAAAAACAAGACAACAAATTGAGATAGTTTACAGGCCATTAGTTTATGATTTCTCTCATAGAAGGTGCTATAAAGGGTGGTGCCTGTGGCTCAGTGGGCAGGGCGCCAGCCCCATATACCTAGGGTGGTGGGTTCAAACCCAGCCCCGGTCAAATTGCAACAAAAATATAGCTGGGCGTTGTGGTGGGCGCCTGTAGTCCCAGCTACTCGGGAGGCTGAGGCAAGAGAATTGCCTAAGACCAAACGCTGGAGGTCGCTGTGAGCGGTTTGATGCCACAGCACTCTATTGAGGGTGATACAGTGAGGTTCTGTCTCAAAAAAAAAAAAGGTGGTGCTTGTGGCTCAGTGAGTAGGGCGCCAAACCCAGCCCTGGCGGATAGCCAGGCATTGTGGTGGGCACCTGTAGTCCCAGCTGCTCGGGAGGCTGAGGCAGGAGAATCGTGGAAACCCAAGAGCTGGAGGTTGCTGTGAGTCCTGTGACGTCACGGCACTCCACCTAGGGCGGTAAAGTGAGACTCTGTCTCTACAAAAAAATAAAAATAAAAAAATAAGGTGCTATAAAACTGTTAATAAGAAGTTTAAACTTGGGCGGCGCCTGTTGTGTGGCTCAGTGGGTAGGGCAAAGGCCCCACATACTGAGGGTGGCAGGTTCAAACCCAGCCCCGGCCAAACTGCAACAAAAAAATAGCCGGGCATTGTGGTGGGGAGCCTGTAGTCCCAGCTGCTCGGGAGGCTGAGGCAAGAGAATCACCTAAGCCCAAGAGCTGGAGGTTGCTGTGAGCTGTGATGCCACAGCACTCTACCAAGGGCAATAAAGTGAGACTCTGTCTCTAAAAAAAAATTATTGAGTAGCTACTAAAGAAGCCACATCATCATTTTTGTAGTTTTGGAATGTCATTCTAACTAGGGAGAAGACTGGAGGTGGGAATACCAGTTAAAAGGGACTGTGGCAGTCTAAGTGAAGAAACAGTAAGAAATGAATATATCTGAGAGATAGATAACATAGTATTTAATAATGTATTCAATATAGAAAATGAACAAGAAGGCAGAGTCAAGGGTGACTTAGAATATTGTCTTAAACAACTGGCTGAAAAATAAGAGAAAAAGTAGGTTTGGAGGAGGGAAGCAGGTTTGGCAGAGTATTAAATATCAGGACACTTACATATTTTGGAGGTATTAGAAACCAATTTATTCCTCATCCATTTTTTTTAAAGAATTAAAAGGATATTTTATCCTTTTCCCCATATTACAGAATATGGAAATTAACCAAAGGAAAAAAATATACAAAGATTCTCAGTTATGTCATTTACAATAGCAAAAAAGTGGAAATAATGAAAAAAAGTTCAATATTGGGGACATGGGTTAAAAAATAGCATATTAACTTTTTGGATTTTTAGAATAAAAAGCACCCCGTCTACGGCCATACCACCCGGAACACACCTGATCTCGTCTGATCTGGGAAGCTAACCAGGGTCAGGCCTGGTTAGTACTTGGATGGGAGAATAAAAAGCACCCTATGTGGACCTGATGACATATGGAATGTGCATATGAAATAACTTTTTAAAGGGACCCCAAGTGATATATACACAATGCCTACAAATGCAGATACTGTGTGTACAGTAGTAAAGACTAGGGCAGAAAATGTGTAGAGGTAGATACTGCTCAGTGTGTTATTTATCAATTTCCTTATTTTATTTTTATAAAAGACAAAGGTGGTGGGCCAGGAGCAGTGGCTCATGCCGGTAATCCCAGCACTTTGGAGGATGAGGCAGGTGGATTGCTTGAGCTCATGAGTTCGAGACCAGCCTGAGCAAGAGCAAGACCTGGTCTCTAAAAAATAGCTGGGTGTTGGGACAGGTACCTGTAATCCCAGCTACTTGGGAGACTAAGGCAAGAGGATCACTTTAACCCAAGAGTTTGAGGTTGCTGTGAGATAAGATGTCACAGCACTCTACCGAGGGTGACCAAGTGAGACTCTGTCTCAAAAAATAAAAAGAAGACAAAGATGGTATACACCATATCTGCTTGCAAATCAGTTCAGCCAGATCTCTTCAGTGTTCTTAGGATGCAAAGATTGTTCTTTTAATTCCTACCTGGGACGTGATGGAAGTGAGGGACGCATTTATCACCACAACACCATCTCTCAGGGCTTTTACTACATGGTAAGATCCATTCACAGTAGTTATTTGCTCTTCAAAGTAATCTTTTAGAAAGTCGTATGTAATCCTGAGATTCTGAAAATCAGCACAACAGCAATACAACCTGGAAGATATGTCTTTCCCTAAAGCCATTTTAATCCCAAAGCATACATAAAACTGTGGCTATGCATTCAAGGGACAAAAAAAGTAAAAAATAAAAATAATACAAAGCTTTGCTGTCCTTTGTGGAAATAAGTTGGGAAGATGTAAATTATTATTATTATTATTTTTGAGACCAAATCTCACTCAGTTGCCCTGAAGTTAAGTGCTGTGGCATCATACATAGCTTACAGCAACCTCAAACTCCTGGGCTCCTCTTACTTCAGCTTCCCAAGTAGCTGGGACTACAGTTGCCCACCACAAAGCTCAGCTATTTTTAGAGACAATATCTCACTCTGGCTTGGGCTGGTCTTAAACCTGTGAGCTCAGACAATCCCTTGGTCTTCAAGAGTGCTAGGATTATAGGCATACGCCAAGGTGCCCAACCTCAGAAGATGTAATTTTTAAATAGTACTAGTTTTTGAAAGATCCATTAATGGGATGCATCAGGAATAGACAGTTGTACCTTACATAGATTTTAGTGCAATTTGTACCATTCCATAAATTGATTCTGAAAGAAAAGGACCCTAGAGAGTGAGTATAACATTTCACATCTGATGCTCATACTGCTCCTCTCATCACTACAAAGCTGTGGTGACCATCTCTAGAGTGAAGTTGTAGAATCAGGATTTCTCCCAAATGTTATCACTAGTACTCTCTTCTACTCCTTTATATAATTCTGGCCAAATTACATCTTTTACTTCTGTTTTAGCATTCCTAAAGAATGAAACTATTTAATAATAATAGAAAACTGGTAATTTGCATTTCCAAAGGTAACAATTTGGAAGCAAAAAAAGAAAGGGGGCTTTTTAGCTATAAAGATGGCACACTCAGGGAGTTATCTACACAAGGAGCTTAGAAAAATATAAGAGAAACTCACATCCGAAATATAGACCTTTGTGCTGCTTTTATCAAATATTTCCACTGTAATGACATACACTTGTCCCACCTCTAGACTCCATCGGTCTCCAGGTTGAACAGTGAAGCCTACATACAAATCAAGAAACAAAAATATTCAAAGAGGCCAACATTTTTCTATAATGAATTTAAAAATACAAACTTTATAAAGCTATTCAAATAGCAAAACTTGCTAATAGATAAAGATGGTTTCCAAAACAGATAATTTTGTTTCTTCTCTCAAATTGTATCATAATTTAAGGTTTGAAAAATCTTGGTTTAACATGGCTCATCTCAGGTATGAAGAAACATTCCCATTTCTGTAGACAAGAGCAAACCACAATGTGAGCTCATTCCTCATGTGTCAGACAATATTTCTACTTCTTTCAGTTAGAGGCATTGTCTCATATGGTCTAAGGAAATTAAGATTCCTTTTTCCTTGTGTAAAGTCCCTTTTCCTAACTCTAAAGATTATATTACATTAATTTTCATACTTTTTTCACAATCTGTTTCAAGATACTTCACTCTTGCAGATAGCATTTATCAGAACAAACAATGTAAGAAAACATATTAAAGTAAGGTTGAATTTGAAATTAAGAAACACTCTATTTTTTAATATACTAATTTTAGCAAAATTGTTTAAACTTAATAACTTTCTGAAAACTGTTATCTAAAAATACCTAAAAATCCAGGCTGTACAACATATATTGTGCAATTTGGGAGTCCAGATACAGCTCGCATATGAACATCTTAATTTTTGCTTAAGGAAACCATGTGAAACATAGTTGGGTGAAAAGACAAAGGTGAGATACCAAAGGAAAAAACAACAAACCCTCAAACAAAAATCTTGTCTTTTACTATCTTTGGAGAGCCAAACCTTAAATGTGTATGCTTCTGCACAAAGTCTGAGGGACTCTTAGTCATCAAAAAAGTCAGGTATTCTTGAGATGGAATGAGAGAAGAAAGATCATGCTGTGTGCTTCTAACATTCATTTAGCTTCAGATTCCTTTCACCAAATAATTTTTTTTTTTTTTTGAGACAGAGTCTCATTATATTGCCCTTGGTAGAGGTGCTGTGGCATCACCACTCATGGCAACCTCAAACTCTTGGGCTTAAGCGATTCTCTTGCCTCAGCCTCCCAACCAGCTGAGACTACGGGCGCCCACCACAGTGCCCGGCTATTTTTTGGTTGTAGTTGTCATTGTTGTTTAGCAGGCCCAGGCTGGATTCAAACCCACCAGCTCCCTAGCTGCTGAACTACAGGCGCCGAGCCTCCAGATAAAATTCTTACATAGGGGCTGGGCATGGTGGCTCACGCCTGTAGTCCCAGCACTGTGGGAGGTGAAGGCAGGTGAACTGCCTGAGCTCAGAGGTTCGAGACCAGTATGAGCAGCAGTGAGCCAGAGTAAGACCCCATTTCTACTAACATCAAAAACAGCCAGACGTTGTGGTGGGCATCTGTAATCCCAGCTACTTGGGAGGCAAGCGGACAGAGCATCGCCAGAGGAAGAACATTTAAAAAAAAAGAAGAAAGAAAATGAACAACAACAACAAAAAAGAGTACTTCAAATGAAGAAGAATGAACAAGCAAGCTGAAATTAAAAAAAAAAAAAAAATTCTTACATAGGAGCCCAGTATAGAAAGCAAACAAAGTGGTGCCTGCAATTCTGGAGGAAGAGACTTTCTGGCTGAAAGGATAAAGAGTAGTGATGGAGGGGAAGGGAACTGTAACCTCCCAACCTGCCTACGACCTTATAGACAGTTTCAAAATCGCTAGTCTGATTTTCTATTAACTGTAGCAAATCTTTGATACCAAAATGTTTTCTGTTTGCGCCCAAAGATACTTCTGGGTCACTTATATTATCAACTACCGCCTACCTCTCAAAAATATACCACATCCAAAAGCTAAGAATAAATTACTTCTGCTCCTAGAAATATGTAACTGAAATGACTATAGAGAAAACACTCATTATTTCAATATATAGGCTTGGCACCTGTAGCTCAATGGTTAGGGCACTGGCCCTATACACTGAGGCAGGCTTATTCGAACCCAGCCCAAGCCTGCTAAACAACAATGACAACAATAATAACGACAACAAAAAATAGTTGGGTGTTGTGGCAGGCGCCTGTAGTCCCAGTTACTTGAGAAGCTGAGGCAAGAGAATCACTTGAGCCCAAAAGTTTGAGGTTGCTGTGAGCTATGACCCTACGGCACTCTACCAGGGGGTGATATAGTGAGACTCTGTCTCAAAACAAAACAAAATATAAGGTGTCCCAAAAGCTGCCCCCAAAGTCACCACACATAAGGAAAATGGGAACTAGACTATAATTTATCACTACACTATCTATAGAAATAATGGAAGTAAAATAATATTTAATCTGCTTGGGGGATCAAACTTTTAAAGCTGCTTCATGTACTCCAAATTAATTACTGATATAATTAATACACTAATTAAAGATTACTTTTATCTATTCATTAAAGCAAATCTTTTTTTTTTTTTTTTTTTTTTGTAGAGACAGAGTCTTACTTTATCGCCCTCGGTAGAGTGCCGGGGCATTACATAGCTCACAGCAACGTCCCTGGGCTTAGGCGATTCTCTTGCCTCAGCCTCCAGAGTAGCTGGGACTACAGGTGCCCGCCACAAAGCCTGGCTATTTTTTTGTTGCAGTTTGGCCAGGGCCGGGTTTGAACCCACCACCCTCAGTATATGGGGCTGGCACCCTACCCACTGAGCCACAGGTGCCGCCCAATAAAGTAGTTTAAGTTTAAATAAATACATAAATTTAAGTTTAAATAAATACATAAATTTAAGTTTAAATAAATACATAAATACATAAAAAAGGTCTCACTTTCTTTTTCTGTGTTTTTTGAGACAGAGTCTCACTTTCTTGCCCCCCATGGTAGAGTGGGGTGGCGTCACAGCTCACAATAATCACAAATTCTTGGGCTCAAGCAATTCTCTTGCCTCAGCTTCCCAAGTAACTGGGACTACAGGTGCACGCCACAATGCCCAGCTATTTTTAGAGATGGGGTCTCACTCTGGCTCAGGCTGGTCTCAAAATTGTGAGCTCAGGCAGTCCACACGCCTCCACCTCCCAGAGTGTTGGGATTACTGAGCCACTGCGTCTGACCAGAGTCTCACTTTGTTTGCCCTCGTCTTGCCTCAGTCCTCCTACCTCTGCCTCCTAAAGTGTTGGCATTACAGGCATGAACCATCATATCCTACCCCTTTTAGCCCTTATATTTTATAAATATTATATTAAAAGTACATATCAGAACCAAACTAGTTTGGTGCAGGGTTGCCTAAATATAGTCTTCAGAAGATTTGCTAGTCCCAACTACTTGGAAGGCTGAGGCAAGAGAATCGCCTGAACCCAGGAGTTGGAGGTTGCTGTGAGCTGTGTGATGCCACAGCACACTACCAAGGGCAATTAAGTGAGACTCTGTCTCTACTAAAAACAAAACAAAACAAAAAAAACTACTTTATTGCTAAAAAAAATTGTAATGTTCATCTGAGTCTTCAGTAAATTGTAATCATTTTGCTGGTGGAGAACCTTTTTTTTGAGACAGTCTCACTCTTTCACCTTGGGTAGAGTACTGTGGCATTATAGCTTACAGCAACCTCAAACTCTTAGGCTCAAGCTATTCTTTTGCCTTAGCCTCCCGAGTAGCTGGGACTACAGGTGCAATGCCCAACTAGTTTTTTCTATTTTTCATAAAGATGGGGTCTCGCTTTTGCTCAGGCTTGTCTCAAACCCCTGAGCTCAAGCAATCCACCTGCCTCAGTCTCCCAGAGTGCTAGGATTATAGGTATGAGCCTTGCTGGTGGAGGGTCTTGCCTTGATGTTAATGGCTATTGTACTAATCAGAGTAGTACTTGCTGAAGTTTAAGGTAGGTATAGCAGTTTTTTTGTTATTGTTGTTGAGACAGAGTCCCACCCTATGCCCCTGAGCAGAGTGCAGTGGGTGTGGTAGCTCACTGCAACCTCAGACTGTGGGCATCCCGCTGCCTCAGTCTCCGGAAGCCGCTGGGATTACAGGCGCTTGTTGTGGCCCCTGGCAGGGTTTTTCCATTTTTTTTCATGAGTCGGAGGTCACACTCTTGCTCAGGGAAGTCTCGAACTCCTGAGCTCAAGCAATTCTCCCTCCTCAGCCTCCCACAGTGCTGGGATTACAGGTGTGAACCACTGCGCCCGGCAGCAGGTTTTTTTTTAAATTTTTTTCTAAAAATTTAAAAAAAATTATCCAGATGAGCCTATAGTTTTAGCTATAGGCTAGAGGAAGTTGAAGTGGAAAGATTGTTTGATCCCAGGAATTCAGGGTTATGGTAAGCTATGATTTTGCTGCTGCACTCAAGCTGGGTTACAAAACTAGATCTTGCCTCTGATCAAAAAAAATAAAAAAGAAGGTAGAAAAAAATGCAGAAATATATACATAATCTTCTCTTCACTTTTCAGATGAGGAACCATCTCAACAGGTCTCTAAACCAATTCATTCCTCCCATATCAGAATAATATATCTTTCCTTTGATCTGATCATTCCACTCACGTTCTGCATGTCATTTTTCTCCTGCCTCTCATAAAACTTGGTCTGTCAACTGACTCTCTTTTCTTTTTTATTTTATTTTATTATTGTTTTTTTTTCATCACCCTCTGTAGAGTACTATGGCATCACAGCCCACAGCAACCTGTAGCTCTTGGATTTAGGCGATTCTCTTGCTTTAGCCTCCCGAGTAGCTGGGACTAACAGGCACCTGCCACAACGCCTGGCTTTTTTTTGTTGTTGTTGTTGCAGTTTGGCCGGGGCTGGGTTCAAACCCGCCACCCTTGGTATATGGGGCTAGTGCCCTACTCACTGAGCCACAGGCACCTGCCACAATCCCCTGCTATTTTATTTTTGTTGTTGTTGCAGTTTGGCCGAGACTGGGTTTGAACCCGCCACCCTCAGTATACGGGGCTGGCGCCCTACCCACTGAGCCACAGGTACTGCCCTGACTCTCTTTTCTATCATATCTCTACCATCTCTCTCTCTGTATAATTTATAGAAATGTTCAAGTTCTCCTTATGTTTTTTTCAAACTTCTGCCTTGTATTTCTCTTCTTTTCAAAGCTAAGCGGTTTCACAGACAAAGTGACCCAAGACCTCCTAGTTACTGCAGGCTTCCAGGCCTTACCTCTCTTGACAGCAATGGTAGATTTCATTTGGAGTATACTCTCTTCTTTGTAAATCCCACAGTTGGTTACCAGGAAACTTTACTCTCTGGTTTTCCTACTACTTTTTAAGTATTCTTTCTGGACATCTTTTAGATCTTCTTTTTCTTCCATATGAACCTTAGAAGCTGGCATGACATAGTACTGTCTTTGGCCAACTTTTCTTCTCAATCTATGTACTGTCCCTAGGCGAATATATCTACCACAGCTTCAGCTATCACCTATCTATAAACTGATAACTTTCAAATATCTATCTCCATCTTCAATCTTTCTACTTCAAAAGCATAATGAAAGTTATACTTGGGTATCTGTCCCACAAGTACTTCAAGTTAATGCGAAAACTGAACTCATTACCTTGTCCCTGAAAACTGCTCCTTCTCTTATATTCTCCCATCTCCATGAACAGTGCCACTAGCCCTGTGCTAGATGTTGGGACAAATTATGAATAGTCACCAACCACGTCCTCAAGAAATACACATAAATAGATAAATATGTAATACATTTCAATATTTGTTACGTTGGAAGAAATAATAATATTTAACTGAGAATATGGAAAAAATCATTTATGTCTGCCTAGGGAATTGAGGGAAGTGCCTCACACACAGATGGGACTCAATAAATAACTTTATTTTGTAGATATTGTTTTATTTGTTGACAAATGTCCTAGGCACCTTAAGCTAAAGAACAAATAACTTTGATTAACAACTCTCCTAAATGGGTATTAGCAAACTATATAAATAGCTTACTATAATAACACTATTCTACAAGAAATTCTGTACCTGTCAAACCTGACAGATCCTTAGGCAGAGTAAGCACACTGTCCTTACAATACTTGTTCTGCTACCTTCTCCCAATTCACCACACTTCAGTCTCACTTCCTTCCTTGCTCTTTATCTTTTTAATTTATTTATTTAGTTTTATTAAATCATAGCTGTGTACATTAATGCAATCATGGGGTACAATATGCTGGTTTTATATACAATTTGAAATATTTTCATCAAACTGGTTAATGTAGCCCTTGCTCTTTTTCTTTCTTTCTTTTTTTTTTTGTTGGGGATTCATTGAGGGTATAGGTTGCATTGATTGCCTTTGTTAGGTAAGGACCTTTGCTCTTTGTTAATCATGCTAAATATGTTCCTGCTTCAGAACCTTGATAATTGTGCTTTCTGGCCAGGTGCAGGGGCTCACACCTGTAATCCCAGAATTCTGGGAAGCTGAGGTGGGATCCCTTGAGCTCAGGAGTTTGAAACCAGACCAAGCAAGAATGGGACCCCTTCTCTACTAAAAATAAAAAAAACTAGCCAGGCATCGAGGTGAGCGACTATAGTCCAGCTTCTCAGGAGGCTAAGGCAGTAGGACTATTTAAGCCTAGGAGTTTGAAGTTGCTGTGAGCCAGGCTGATGCCATGGCACTCTATCTAGCGCAGGGGTCCTCAAACTATGGCCCGCGGGCCACGAGGCGGTGTGTTTGTATTTGTTCCAGTTTTGTTTTTTTACTTCAAATAAGATAAGTGCAGTGTGCATAGGAATTTGTTCAGTTTTTTTTTTTTTTTTTTTTTTTTAACTATAGTCTGGCCCTCCAATGGTCTGAGGGACAGTGAACTGGCCCCCTGTTTAAAAAGTTTGAGGACGCCTGATTCCTAGAGTAACAGAATGAGACTGTGTCTCAAAAAAAAGGTGCTCTGTCCTTTTCCTAGAGCTGTTTCACCCAAATATTTGCTTATCTGTGTGACTCATTGTTCCAATGTCACCTTATCAGAGTTTACCCTAACTATACAGGGTAAAATAGCAGTCAATATATCCTATGCTTAAAAATATGTTAAGCACCATGGGAGGCACCTGTGGCTCAGTGAGTAAGGTGCCAGCCCCATATATTGAGGGTGGCAGGTTCAAACAACAACAGCAAAAAAATAGCCAGATGTTGTGGTGGGCACCTGTAAGTCTGAGCTACTTGGGAGGCTGAGGCAAGAGAATCTTGGCTGGCCCAAGAGTTGGAGATTGCTGTGAGCTGTGACGCCCCAGCACTCTACTGAGAGCAACAAAGTGAGATTCTGTCTCTAAAAAAATATATACAAATATATGTTAAGCATATTAACAGAAATAAAAGAGATATTGATGAGTGAATTAATTTCTTTCAGATTCAAATATTTAAAAATAGGAAATATTTCCAAATCAGACACTTATAAATGGAGTCCAAATCATATTTTGACTTCTGAGGATTTAAATCTTCATTCTGTTGTGCTTTCATGGACTATAACAGAGTTTTATATATCTCTCTCAGTTCAATCCTTACAAAGCAGGTTTACTGAATTAAAAAATATTACGCTCAACTTAATTTTAAAATGTTAATTAAACATCTACTTCAGAATATACCATTTTTTCACTTATCACAGGAAAATTGGAAATTAAAAATAAATAAAATTCACATATATTCCTCCAAACTCAGTCTTCCCCAGTCAACTCATAACAACTTGAGGCTGCAAATAAACATTGAAGTCGACAGGTCCCAAGCTCCAAGTACTCTTCTGTTCTCTACCTGTCTTTGTTAGATGTTATTATAACAATTTATAGCACTTTGTTAAAAATAAAACCTAGAAGAAGAAGACACTATAGTAGTTTATTATTTTTTTTTTTTTGAGACAGAGCCTCAAGCTGTTGACCTGTGTAAAACTCCTGGGCTCAAGTGATTCTCTTGCCTCAGGCTCTCAGATAGCCGGGACTACAGGCACCTGCCACAACGCCTGACCATTTTTTGGTTGTAGCTGTAATTGTTGTTTGGCAGGACCAGGCTGGATTCGAACCTGCCAGCTCTGGTGTTTCTGGCTGCTTGAGCTACAGGCACTGAGCCTATAATCACTTTTTTTTTTTTTTTGCAGTTTTCGTCAGAGGCTGGGTTTGAACCCACCACCTCTGGCATATGGGGCTGGCGTCCTACCCTTTTGAGCCACAGGCACCACCCTATAATCACTTTTAATAAACTATTTTACCAAGGAACATGCCTAGCATGCTCAGGGAAATGTAGATTGGCAGCTAAAACATGAAGAAAAGGATACTTTTATGGACAAAGACAAGATTAGTTTGGCCCAGTTGGAAGGCAGTCACCATGGCTGTTTTCTCATCCAGTAAAGCCACTTTCCCAGAAGGCATCCCATTAAGTGCAACTCTATGATCTTGCAATTCCAGTGTATAATGTTCCAGGGGAAATTTCACTTCTGTAAACATGAAAGATACATAAATGTAATGACAGCTATCATTCCAGTGGATAATGGTATGTTGTTGGATTGTGTCAGGAAGCAGGCCTAAAATAAGAGTAGGTAGGATCTGCTCCTAATTTCTTTCCCATGATGATGAAGACATTTGTGAAGTAATACTATATGAGTTTATTGCTGGTATTACTTGTATTCTTAAAAACTAGTGAACTGAGTAGCAGGAGAAATTACTAATTGGTAAGTAAGGAAAGGACTAATGTCAATGGAACCAAAGCACACTTCATGAAATAAAGGGACTTTCAGAGTCAGTAGAGTATATATATATTTTTTCAGAGACAGAGTCTCACTATGTCGCCCGGGGTAGAGTGTTGTGGCCTCACTGCTCACAGCAACCTGCAGCTCTTGGGCTTAGGCGATTGATTCTCTTGCCTCAGCCTCCTGAGTAGCTGGGACTACAGGTGCCCACCATAACGCCCAGCTATTTTTTGGTTGTAGTTGTCATTGTTTGGCAGGCCCAGGCCAGATTTGAACCCGTCAGCTCTAGTGCATGTGGCTGGCACCCACGCTGCTTGAGCTACCGGCGCCACCCTCAAGAAACAACTTTTGAAGTTGATTATTCAAATTCCTTCTGGTAAAGTGTCTTCAATTGCCTCACAAAAGCTAGTTAATTTTGGTTGTTTTTTTGTTTTTTTTTCCAGAGGAAAATTCATTGCTTTAAATAGTTACATTAACAATATGAATCAAAATAAAGCATCTAACTTAAGAAGTTAGTATTAAGGTCACTATGAAAGTTTTGAGATAGATTGTGTCATGGCCCATTTTTTCACTTCCAAAAAAGATAGTTGACAGTGGCATCAACTTTCTGATTCACCCGTACAAGTTCAACTTGCTCAGGTTATTGGTGTTGCTGGGAGGGCCTCGTTTGTTTCCATCTGCATGGCACTTTGGTTGTTGTTTTAGTAGAGAATTTAGATGCCTGCCTATAGGCACTGAAGCTAAGTAGCCTAACTAGGCCATTAACAATGTTTAAGATACGGGGACTCAATGTCCAGTATTTGTTAATTATAGCAATTACAGCAATTAACTGTAATTACTGTAATAATCTAAAAACACAAAAAGTATGTAATGTGGAATTGCTTGTCTTGTCAGCAGAAAAGATTTGGGAAATGTGTCATAGGAAAAGAAAAATTACCTTACCTGTCATTCTTCCTTGAACCATTTTTGCAACTTGATATTTAATGTATGTTCCTACTAAGAGATAAATATCATGAGATGGTATAAGAAATATATTCTCCAAAACAAGTAGACGTATCAATGCTGCAGCCACTTTCTAAAAGAAAAAGGAAAAAAAGCAAAATTTCCATAGGCAAAATCCTCAAAGCCATCTTCTCTGTTATGTTAAACACTTACTTCTTACAAGTTACTTTTATTTATTTATTTTTTTGAGACAGAGTCTCACTTTGACTTCGTGGGTAGAGTGATGTGGTGTCACAGCTGAGAGCAACTTTCAACTCCTGGGCTCAAGCGATTCTCTTGCCTTGGCTCTCCAGTAGCTGGGACTACAGGCACTGGCCACAATGCCCGACTATTACAGACAGGGTCTCGCTCTGGCTCAGGCTGTTCTAGAATTTCTGAGCTCAGACAATCCACCCACGTTGGCCTCCCAGAGGGCTAGGATTACAGGCTAGGATTAGAGGTATGAGCCACTGCACTTGGTCCTTTATAAGTTACTTTAAAAATTTTTTACAAAAATTTTTGATGGTGCCTGTAGCTCAAGGAATAGGGTGCTGGCCCCATATACCGGAGGTGGCGGGTTCAAACCCAGCCCTGGCCAAAAGCCAGAACAACAAATAAATAAATAAATAAATAAAAGGTAAAAAAAATTTTTTATGAAGATTTTTAAAAAATGTTTTCCTAATCACAAATCATAATTTCAGTTAGCCTTAAAAAATGATCATGAGGGGGGCAGTGCCTGTGGCTCAGTGGGTAGGGTGTGGGCCCCATATACCGTAGAGGGTGGTGGGTTCGAACCTGGCCCTGGCCAACTGCAACAAAAAATAGCTGGGCATTGTGGTGGGCACTTGTAGTCACAGCTACTTAGGAGGCTGAGGCAAGACAATCGTCTAAGCCCAGGAGTTGGAGATTGCTGTGAGCTGTGACACTACAGCACTCTACTGAGGGCGATAAAGTGAGACTCTGTCTCTAAAAAAAAAAAATGATCAGAAGGCTGGGCACAGTGGCTCACTCTTGTAATCCTAGCATTCTGGGAGGTCAAGGCAGGAGGATCCTTTGCGCTCAGGAGTTCAAGACCAGGAGCAAGAATGAGACTCCATCTCTACTACTCTACTAAAAACAGAAAAACTAACCGGAGGTGGTATTGGGTACCTGTAGCTGCTAGGGAGGCTGAGGCAGGAGGATTGCTTGAACCCAGGAGTTTGAGGTTGTTGTTATAAACTAAACTAATGCCATGGCACTCGAGCCTGGACAACAGAGTGAGTCTGTCTCAAAAAAAAGTGATCATAAATCTTAATCCCATATTAACTTTCTAAGTCACTTAGGATAAGAATAGAAAATGAAAGTTGTCTAAAGTAGTAGGCAAATAAAAAGGCAAGTGCTCTGAAATAATAAGAAGTAAGACTTGACTATATGCCACAGAAATTCTTTTAACCAACTTACAACTAAATGACTTGCCAGATTAAGTTACTTTCTACTCCCTATTGAACACAGATTGATCACTGTGAAGACTCACTCGACACAAGGTTGGCAGACTGCTCTCTGTGACAGTCACACTCTTGTGTTCCTGCTACTTGAATTAAATGCTTACCAAAAGACATTTGTTTTCCCCAAACCTATTTATGCCAGTTGTACTTATAATGACCTTAAAACAAAAACTATAAAGATGAAAAGAGAGATGTTTCCATGAAAAATTTAAATGCTTTGAAAAGCAACTAAAGGTAAACTGCTAATGTGAGCTATCAAATTAGGTGTGAGAAATGTTAAAAGATTGGGGAAAAAATCCTTGAAAATATAGAATTCTGTATTCAAATTGCTTCACACGTCTAAATTTTTAATTGACTGTAAGAGAAAATGAAAGTAGAAACTATTTTATGCAAGAAAGTGAATATAGATTCCTAATCAGTGAACTCAAAGAAAGGTCAAAGAAAGGCCTTGGACCTACATCAAAAGATTGGTAAATAAAATGTAGTTATATAATACCTTCAGGTTGGACGCCTATAAGCTCAGTGATTGGGGCACTGGCCACATACACTGGGGCTGGCAGGTTGGAACCAGGCCCAGGCCTGCTAAACAACAATGACAATTACAACAAAAGAATACGTAGGCATTGTGGTGGGCACCTGTAGTCCCAGCTACTTGGGGGGCTGAGGCAAGAGAATCGCTTAAGCCCAAGAGTTTGAGGTTGCTGTGAGTTGTGTGCCATGGCACTCTACTCAGGGCAACATAGTAAGACTGTCTCAAAAAAACAAAAAAGACCTACAGTAAAAAAATGCAGTTGTATTTTTTTTTTTATATTAAATCAGCTGCGTACATTAATGCAATCATGGGGTACAATGTGCTGGTTTTATATACAATTTGAAATATTTTCATCAAACTGGTTAACATAGCCTTCACAGCATTTTCTTAGTTATTGTGTTAAGACATTTATATTCTACATTTAGTAAATTTCACATGTACCTGCAGTTGTATGTTTTAAAAGAAAATGTCGGTCGTATTTGTTCCTGTAATTTGTTAATAAAATGTTCAAGGGAGACAAGTTTTTGTTTAATACTTACCTACTTCAAATGACTTTTTCAATTAAATGGCCAACTATTGGTCCAAATCACATTGGGTTGGAGGACTTCTACTATTGATAAGCGTAAGAAACTATATTTTTCATAGGTAGACTATTAGATGAAAGTGCAAAAATTTTACCTTATAGAATGGTTCATGAATTCGAACTTTTATAACAGCAGCACCAGTTCTAATCCCAGACACCAAAATCATATCTCCTTGTTTCTCTTCTTTTTCCATTTCAGCTATATAGACTGGGGAAGAATATTCTGCTTCAGAGTATTTCAGAATCCTAAAGATAAAAAAATGAGATTTATGGGCAGCACCTGTGACCCAATGGGTAGGGCACTGGCCCCATCTACCAAGGGTGGCAGGTTCAAACCCAGCCCCAGCCAAATTGCAACAAAAAATAGCCAGTTGTTGTGGCAGGTGCCTGTAGTCCCAGCTACTCAGGAGACTGAGGCAAGAGAATCACCTAAGCCCAGGAGTTGGAGGTTGCTGTGAGCTGTGATGCCACAGCACTCTACCAAGGGTGACAAAGTAAGACTCTGTCTCAAAAAAAAAAAAAAAAAAAAAAAAAGAGATTTCTTTCTTTCTTTCTTTCTTTCTTTCTTTTTGACACAGAGTCTCACTATGTTACCTTTGGTAGAGTGCTATGGTGTCACAGCTCACAGCAAACTCAAACTCTTGGGCTTAAGTGATTCTTTTGCCTCAGCCTCCCGAATAGCTGGGACTACAGGCACCTGCCACAATGCCCAGCTGTTTTGTTGTTGTTGTGGTTGTAGTTGTCATTGTTGTTTGGCAGGCCCAGGCTGGGTTCAAACCCATCAGCCCTGGTGTATGTGGCCGGTGCCTTAGCCACTGAGCTACAGGCACTGAGCTGAGATTTGTTTCTAGTGAAATCAAACAATGTCTTCTTTCAAAAGTCTTTAAGAGACATTAAACAACATCTATCGAGTATAAAAAGTTTTTAAATATCAGTTTTCCACAAGGACTATAATGTGCCACTGGTTAAATTGTTGTGGAACTAAAACTTGAATAGTCTGAGATCTCCTTGGTAGATTACCGTATATACTCAATTATAAGGTGAGTTTTTTTGGCACAAAATTTGTGCCGAAAAACCCAAACTCAGCACAAATTTTGTGCTGAAAAAACTCGGCTTATACTTGAGTATATACGGTATTTCAGCATGTGCAAATAGCTTGAGCAATAAAACTGCCAGAAAATATACCATGCTCAAATAATTGTACAGTACTGAGCTCATGAACTCCTCTATAATGCCTCAAATTAAGCTATCATAAAGGTAGCTATATTTGTATTATATGTCATTCTATCAAAGTCATTTTCCCAGTGAATTTATCTGTTTTAAAAAAGTCTAGACAGGCAACGCATGGTAGTTTATTCCTGTAATCCTAGACTTTGGAGGCCAAGACAGGAGGATCACTTTAGCCCAGGAGTTTGAGGTTACAGCGAGCAATGAACTCACCATACTTTAGCTTGGGCAACAAAGCAAGACTCTCAAGACAAATAAAAAAAAAACACATGAATAAAAAGTCTAGACAGAAATTATTAAAGTTCATACAAATGGCTGCTGTTCAGCATGCCACTTAATGGCAAATGTCTCCTCTAAAGTCAGATGATTTATGTTTGTTTTAAGTTTACCTGATTTTGCTAGACAGTTCTTCTCTCGCTGACTCCTTATCCTGGGCAATGCTCCACTCAAACATCATCCCTGCCAAACTACTAAAAGTATTTCCTGTAGAGCAAGCCGAAAACAGGACAAAATCACATATTCAAAAATATTCAAGTATCTGCAACAAGAAGGGAAATCTAACTAGAAAATTATTTTGAGGTCTCTTTCATTAACAATTAGAAGCACTATCATAAATGAATTAAAACACATTTGTGAAGAAGATCCTTACAAGGTATAAGTGCTGTTGCTATATAAGCTTTCTGAAAGTAAAAGGACTCTGATACTCAAGGACTCTGGTTGACGAAAATTATACCATATTCTTTCTGTTCCTTTCACATAAAGGCCACCTTACAGTTGACAGGCATCCTTAATCCTGGTCTCTTCAACAGAAATTTTTATAGAAGGTAGGTTGTAGAATAGTTCATTTGTCAGATTTAAAAAGTTACTCTTTACTAGTTTGCAAAGGCCATAAATTTAAGTGTTTTTATACCATAAGTATAATATATAGTATTAAAAGCAATATAAAACAGGTGCAGTGCCTGTAGCTCAAGCAGCTAGGGCACCAGCCACATACACCTGAGCTGGAAAGTTCGAATCCAGCCCAGGCCCACCAAACAATGACGGCTGCAACCAAAAAATAGCCGGGCGTTGTGGCAGGTGCCTGTAGTCCCAGCTACTTGGGAGGGAGAGGCAGGAGAATCTCTTGAGCCCAGGAGTTGGAGGTTGCTGTGAGCTAGGATGCCACAGCACTCTACTCAGGGTGACAGCTTGAGGCTCTGTCTCAAAAAAAAAAAAAAAAAAAAGCAATATAAAACAGTGTCAAGAAAGATTAACTTAAAATTGTAACTTTTTCACAGTTTTACATTTAGTTCTCCTATAAAAAGTGAACTGATCAGGTGGCGCCTGTAGCTCAGTCAGCAAGGCGCCAGCCACATATACCTAGGGTGGCAGGTTCAAACCTGGCCCAGGCCTGCTAAGCAACTATCACAACTGCAACCAAAAAAATAGCTGGATATTGTAGTGGGTGTCTGTAGTCCCAGCTACTTCGGAGGCTGAGGCAAGAGAATCACTTAAGCCCAAGAGTTTGAGGTTACTGTGAGCTGTGATGTTGCAGCACTCTACCCAGGGTGACAGCTTGAGACTCTGTCTCAAAAAAAAAAAAAAAGAAAGAGAGAGAGAGAGAGAAAGAAAGAAAGGAAAGTGAACCGATCAAAACAAAGCTAGCAATAAATTCTAAAAAATTTTCTTAATTGTTGGTCTAGGGACCATTAACAAAAACTCACTGACAGAATTTGGATATTTAAGAAAAGTTCTGAGATAACTAACAATAATAGCAGACAAATTTTATAAACATGTATAGCTAATAGGTTAAATTGTACTCAGAATTATTCATTAGTCACCTACATTAACTCCAGATGAGAAAATAAGTATTATTTCTAATATTCTTTTGTCACTCAAGCTTCTGTTTCCAAGTGCTAAACATAAAGTGCTATTTTAGGTAATGTTGTTGAATCCTCTGGAAGTTCTTTACCTTCAGCATCCAATGCCCTCACCATCAGTTCCAGTGGAGAATCATCTACATAGAGTTCCCGGCTTCGAGATACAATTTCAATGCTGTCTATCACATCAACCTTAACATCACAGCGTAGTTCATGGTCAGTCACTATGATGGAACCAAAAACTAAGTATTTAATTCAACAGGTCATGAATCTATTAAATGTTTCAAATACTCAAAGCTTATTCAGGCGGGGTGCTGTGGTTCATGCCTGTAATCCTAGCACTCTGGGAGGCCGAGGTAGGTGGACTTTGAGCTCACAAGTTCAAGACCAGCCTGAGCCAGAGAGGGACCTCCTTCTCTAAAAACACCCAGGCATTGTGGCGGGTGCCTATAGACCCAGCTACTGGGGAGGCTGAGGCAAGAAAATTGCTTAAGCCCAAGGGTTTGAGATTGCTGTGAGCTGTGACACCATGGCACTCTACCGAGGGCAACAAAGTGAAATTCTGTCACATAAAAAAAAGTTAAATAAGTAATTTATTTATTTGTTTGTTTGAGACAGAGTCTTATTCTGTTGCCATGAAACAACCTCAAACTCTGGGGCTCAAGCAATTCCCTTGAATTAGCCTCCTGAGTAGCAGGGACTACAGGTGCCTACCACAACGCCTGGCTAGTTTTTTAATTTTCAGTAGAGACAGGGTCTTGCTCTTGCTCAGGCTGCTCTTGAACTCCTGAGCTTAGGTGATCCACACTCCTTGGCCTTCCAGAGTGCTTGGATTACAGGAATAAGCCACTGCACCCAGCCAAGAATAGGAATTTTAAAAGTGAAAAAAAAAAAAAAAAAAAGTGAGTAGTAAAATTAAATTGTATTCATTTTAAAGGAAAATACTCTATTCAATTGTTTTGCTTTTGAAGTGGTCAAATTTTTTCTTTCATGAAATAATGGTTAGTAAATTTTATTTTATTTATTAATTTTTTTTGTAGAGACAGAGTCTCACTTTATCGCACTCGGTAGAGTGCTGTAGCATCACAGCTCACAGCCACCTCCAACTCCTGGACTTAAGCAATTCTCCTGCCTTAGCCTCCTAAGTAGCTGGGATCACAGGCAGCCGCCACAACGCCCGGCTATATTTTGTTGCAGTTTGGCTGGAGCCAGATTTGAACCTGTCACCTCAGTATATGGGGCCCACGCCCTACCCACTGAGCCACAGGCACCACTCGCTAGTAGATTTTAAAAAATAGGAAAGTAAAATGGTGGCAACCCTATGTCAATCTTATCAATAAATATTCTTCCTCTCTCTCTTATTTTCAATTTTTTTTTTTCTGGATTGTGAGATCAAAATGCCTAGAAACAATTGTATTAGATCCAACTACACTTCCAGTCAATATACCCATAATGAAATTTAGAAACACTAATTGAAACAATATAGAATAAGAAAAGAAGGCCAGGCACCGTGGCTCACGCCTGTAATCCTAGCACCTTAGGAGGCCAACGCAGGTGGATTGCTTGAGCTCATGAGTTTGAGGCCAGCCTTAGCAAATGCAAGATCCTGTCACTACTAATAGAAAAAAAAAAAAAAAAGAGAGAGAGAGAGAAGAAAATAAAAATTGTTTTATACTATTATCGTTATTTCTTATTATTTTTGTACTACTATCATTTAAAAACATGTTCTCCAACCCCATTTGCCATGTATTCTAGAACTGTCTACATAGTTGCCCCATTCTCCTATTGTAACTATACATTTTTAGTTTTAGCTTCATCCATAAAAAACTAAAAGCAACATAACTACCACTCTCAACCACCTAAAATTGCCAGTGGCCATCCTGTTCCTAGCTATGGATTTTCTTTTATTAAAATTTTAAAATCAAAGGAGATAATAAAGGTAAATATTCCTTAACAAAAAGGGAGGCCAGGTGCAGAGGCACATGTCTCTAATCACAGCACTTTGGGAGGCTGGAGTGGGAAGATAGCTTGAGGCCAGGAATTCAAGACCAATCTACTGAACATAGTGAGACCACATATCTACCAAAAATTTTTTTTAATTAGCTTGGCAGTGCACACCCTGTTGTCCCAGGTACTCAGGAGACTGAGGCAGAGGATCACCTGAGCCCAGGAGTTGTAGGTGAGCAATGATTATATCACTCACTGTGCTCCAGCCTGGATGATGGTGCAAGAATCATCAAAAAAAAAAAAAAAAAAAAAAAAAATGCTCTGGTACATCAAAATATGCTTATTTCAGACTGGGCACAGTGGCTTATGCCTGTAATCCTAGCACTTTGGGAGGCCTAGGTGGGTGTATTGCTTGAGTTCAGGAGTTTGAGACCAGATGAACAAAGCAAGATGCTGTCTCTAAAAATAGCCAGGTGTTCTATAGGCACCGAGCCTTAAATATAATTCTTTAATAAGAAGAACCAGAACTCCCTGAAGAAATGACTGGGCAAGATGAGCCTGGCTTATCTTATAGAGCTAAAAACTAAGTACTTACAAAAAAATAAACAACAAAAATTAAAATAGCCTCGGTGTCCATAGCTCAGTGTGTAGGACACCAGCCACATACACTAAGGCTGGCCTGGGCCTGCTAAATAACAATGCAACCAAAAGATGGCCAGGCATCATGGTGGGTGCCTGTGGTCCCAGCTAGTTGGGAGGCTGAGGCAAGAGAATTGCTTAAGCCCAAGAGTTTGAGGTTGCTGTGAGCTGTGATGGCACAGCACTCTCCCAAGGGTGACATAATGAGACTCTGTCTAAAAAAAAACAAAGAAGCTGGGTGCAGTGGCTCACGCCTGTAATCCCAGCACTGTGGGAGGCTGAGGAGGGAGAATTGCTTGAGCTCAAGAGTTCGAGACTTGCCTGAGCGACAGTGAGACCCTGACTCATGAAAAAAATGGAAAAACCCAGCCAGGTGCCCGGCGAGCGCCTGTAATCCCAGCGGCTTCTGGTGGCTGAGGCAGCGGTGTGCCCGCAGCCCGAGTCTGAGGTTGCAGTGAGCTACCATGCCCACTGCACTCTGCTCAGGGGCAAAGGATGGGACCCTGTCTCAACCAAAAAAAAAGTAAAGAACTAAAAAATAAGCAATGAAATAAAATAAAAAAGCCAAAAAAATACAAAAATAAAAACAAAACAAACAAAAAAACCCCCAAAACAAAGAAAAACCCACCTGCACTTGAATGTTTATTGCAGCAAAATTCACAATTGCAAAAAAGTGGAACTAACCCAAGTGCTCATTAATTCATCAGGGAATTAACAAAATACCATGGAGTACTACTAGACTATAAAAAAGGATGAATTAACATCTTTTGCAGCAATTTGGATTGGAACTAGAGACCTAACTAGATACTTAGAGACCTAAGTATCTCAAGTATGGAAAAACAAATGCTACATGGAACTAATTTGGAATTAATTGGGGGCACACATGAGCACATAAAGAAGTAAAAATCTTAGGTAATCAGGAAGTGAGATAAGGTGGAGGGGAGGGGTAAAAAACCTACTTAACAGGTACAATAAACACTATTCAGATGATGGGCACACTTACAGCCCTGACTAAAGCATTAAAAACATTCGTACTCCTTTAGTATTTTGAAATAAAAAAATAAAGAAATCTAACACTCTTACCATATGAAATTTGTCTAGCTCAAGTTCCTCATCTCTGTCATAGCCACTCATTTTCTTTTTTTTTTCCTTTTTTTTGAGGAGTCTCATTATTTCACCCTCGGGATAGTGCCATGCTGTCACAGCTCACAACAACCTCAAACTCTTGGGCTTAAGTGATTGCCTCAGCCTCCCAAGAAGCTGGGACTACAGGTGGCTGCCAAAATGCCAGGCTATTTTTTTGTTGTAGTTGTCATTGTTGTTTAGCAGGCCTGGACTGGGTTTGAACCTGCCAGCCCAGGTGCATGTTGCTGGCGCTAACCACTGAGATATAGGCGCCGAGCCTCCACTCATTTTCTTTACTACAGTATAACCAAAACATCTAAACAAAATGCTAAGCATTTAAATGTTAAAGTAAATCTTTTTACTCTTATAGATGCATTATAATTAGTAGGCAACCCAGTAAGTATAGTAGAACCTCCATAGGTGACCACTTCCCTAAATTGACCACCTCCTTAAGTTGACCTAATTTTTATAGGCCAAACTTAGTTCCTTATGTTGACCACCTCTATGTTGACCAGTTTGTTACAGTCCTGTGGGTGGTCAACCTGCAGAGGTTCTATTGGATTTGTCAAACAAATGAAAGAACAATTTCTCTTAGGTATGAGCTTCCTTTTCAAAATGCCCTACCCCACCCCTTTCAGACTACCCTTATCCATTTAGATGTGAATGCACCTACTGGGATACCATGACTGGCATTTATTATTAAGAATCTCACCTTTGTGCACCATTATATTACTAGTAAAGTTGAGAAAGTTGTTTTAAAGATACTTAACTTTGGAGTAGTTAGCACGAGTCAGATGAAATTAAACTGAGGGCTTTATTTGACATTTTTCCTAGTACTTGTGTGAATAAATCTTTTGATACCAGAATAAATTCACACGGTTAAAAATAACTTCAAGAGACCCGATATGGTGGCTCACACCTACAATCCTAACACTTTGGGAAACTGAAGCAGGAGGATTGTATGAGGCCAGGATTTTGAGATCAGCCTGTGCAAAAGTGAGACCCCATCCCTACAAAAAATAGAAAAATTAGCCAAACATGGGCCTGTAGTCCCACCTACTTGGGAGGCTGAAGCAGGAAGATCACTTAAGCCCACAACTTTGAGGTTGCAGTGAGCTATGATGACGCCTCTGCACTCCAGCCTGGGTGAACAGCAAGAGCCTGTCGCCCCCTCAAAAATAATAAGAAGAAGAGGCTGAGGCCAGGCGTGGTTTTATTATCCTCCTCACAAGACATGAGAATACCTTGAGCTCAGGCATTCGAGACCAGCCTGAACAAGAACAAACTGCTGTCTCTAGTTTAAAAAAAAATAGAAAAATTGGTAGTGCCTGTGGCTCAAAGGAGTAGGGCGCCAGCCCCATATACCAGAGGTGGTGGGTTCAAACCTGGTCTCAGCCAAAAACTGCAAAAAAAAATAAATAAAAAAAAAAAAAAGAAAGAAAGAAAAGAAAAGAAAAATTGTGGCTCAAGCAGCTAAGGTGCCGGCCACATACACCTGAGCTGGAGGGTTCGAATCCAGCCCAGGCCGGCCAAACAACAATGGTGGCTACAACCAAAAAATAGCTGGGCGTTGTGGCAGATGCCTATAGTCCCAGCTACTTGGAAGGTAGAGGCAGGAGAATCGCTTAAGCCCAAGAGTTGGAGGTTGCTGTGAGCTGTGATGCCACAGCACTGTACCTAAGGCGACAGATTGAGGCTCTGTCTCAAAAAAAAAAAAAAAAAAAATATATATATATATATATATATATATATATATATACATATGAAATACAATAAAATAAATCGAAAAATTATCTGTGCATTGTGGTAGGCACTTGTAGTCCGAGATACTTGTGAAGCTGAGGCAGGAGGATTGCTTGAACGCAGGAGCTTGGCGGCGCCATAGGTCAACAGCTAGGAAGCCCGCCACATACACCCAGGCTGGTAGGTTTGAACCCGACCCTAGCCCCTAAAACAACGACAACTGCAATAACAACAACAACAACAAATAGCTGAGCATTGTGATGGGTGCCTGTAGTCCCAGCTACTTGGGAGGCTGAGGCAAAAGAATTGCTTAAGCTTAAGAGTTTGAGGTTGCTGTGAGCTGTGACACCATAGCACTCTACCGAGGGTGACAACTCGAGGCTCTGTCTCAAAAAAGAAAAAAGAACTCAAGAGTTTGAGGTTGCTGTGAGCTAGGTTGACGCTGAAGCACTGTAGCCTGGGGAACAGAGTGAAACTCTGTCTCAAATAATAATAACAATTATTATTATTGATTACAAGATAAAATAAAAACAAAACAAAAATAAAAATGATTACAGTACAAAAATAGCATGTGTGACCAAATCAATGCTTCTTTTCTGATTTCTATCCTCCTCTGTGCTTTGTAGCTGCCCTTCAAGATACAGTCTTCAATGATTCTCGTTTCTGAGAATTTCATATTGTATTTCATTAATTCTTAGACATTCAGTTTTTGATATTTTAAACATTTCTGAAATTGAGATTTATTTTATAATTAATGACATCTCCTAAGCTAAGCACCAGTCAGGAGATAGTTGTCATTGACTCCACATATGAAAACATTAAAAAGACCATAGGCAGTGCCTGTGGCTCAGTGAGTAGGGCGCCAGCCCATGTGCCGAGGGTGGGCAGTTTCAACCCAGCCCCAGCCAAACTGCAATAAAAAAATAGCTAGGCGCTGTAGCAGGCACCTGTAGTCCCAGCTACTCGGGAGGCTGAGGCAAGAGAATTGCCTATGCCCGAGAGCTGGAGGTTGCTGTGAGCTGTGATGCCACAGCACTCTACCCAGGGCGATAAACTGAGACTCTGTCTTAAAAAAATAATAAAAAATAAAATAAAATAAAAAGGCCACCAATAAAATTTGTACAATAGGGTGAGTGCAGTGGTTCATGCCTATAATTCTACCATGCTGGGGCAGGCTAAGGCAGAAGGATCTCTTGAGCTTAGGAGTTTGAGATTAGCCTGAACAAGATCAAGACTCATTCTCTACTAAAAATAGAAAAACTAGGGTGGTGCCCGTGGCTCAAAGGAGTAGGGCGCCGGCCCCATATGCCAGAGGTGGCCGGTTCAAGCCCAGCCCTGGTCAAAAACTGCAAAAAAAAAAATCAATAAAAATAGAAAAACTAGCTGGGCTTGTTGGTGGGCGCCTGTAGTCTCAGTTACTAGGGAGGCTGAGGCAGGAGGATTGCTTGAGTCCAAGAGTTTAAGGTTGCTGTGAGTTACGATGCCAGGGCACTCTATGGGGGGCGACAAAATGAGACTATCAAAAAAAAAAAAAAAAGTACCTTTCTTTGCAAAATATTCATTACAAAATTTTATGAAGAGGTAGCCAACATGAAAAGAATATTTTGTAATGTAAAGGTAAAGGTACATTTAGCTACAATTTCTAATTTTTCCTATGTATGGTGATTTTAAGGGTGACTTTTGGGACGACACCAAATGCCGTAAACTTCTATTTAAGAAAATATGACAGTTGGCTTGGCACCCGTTGCACAGTGGTTACGGTGCCAGTCACATACACCGAGGCTGGAGGGTTTGAGCCCAGCCCAAGCCTGCTAAACAATAATGACAACTGCAACAGAAAATAGCTGGGTGTTGCAGGGGAAGGTGTGCCTATAGTCCCAGCTCCTGGGAGGCTGAGGCAAGAGAATCGCTTAAGCCCAAGAGTTTGAGGTTGCTGTGAGCTGTGACACCATGGCACCCTACCAAGGGTGACATAGTGAGACTGTCGCAAAAGAAAAAAAAAAAGAAAAAGAAAGAAAAATATGACAGAGGCTCAAGCCTGTAATCCTAGCACTCTGGGAGGCCAAGGTAGATAGATGAGTTGGAGACCACCTTGAGCCAGAGCAAGACCCTGTCTCTAAAATAGCCAGGTGTGGCAGGCACCTATAGTCCCAGCTACTCAGGAGGCTGAGGCAAGAGGATCGCTGGAGCCCAGGAGTTTGAGGTTGCTATGAGCTATGACGCCACAGCACTCTACTGAAGGTGACACAGTGAGACTCGGTCAAAAAGAAAGAAAGAAGGAACGAAGCAAAATATGACAGATAAATAAATGACCAAAAGATTTTTAAGCAGAATGTGCAAGTATTTATTTTAATTACTCCTAGTTTAAGGTATTTATTTATTTATTTAGAGACAGAGCCTCAAGCTGTCACCCTGGGTAGAGTGCCATGGCATCACAGCTCACAGCAACCTCCAATTCCTGGGCTTAAGTGATTCTCTTGCCTCAGCTTCCCAAGTAGCTGGGACTATAGGTGCCCAGCATAACACCCAGCCATTTTTTGGTTGTAGTTGTCAGTACTGTTTGGCAGGCCTGCGCTGGATTCGAACCCACCAGCTCTGGTGTATATGGCTGGCACCTTAGCCACTTGAGCTACAAGTGCAGAGCCAAGGAATTTATTTTTGGAAAACAGCAAGGCGCTTTTTTTTTTTTTTTTTTTGAGACAGAATCTCACTGTGTTGCTCTCAGTAGAGTGCTGTGGCATCATAGCTCACAGCAACCTCAAACTCTTGGGCTTAAGTGATTCTCTTGCCTCAGCTTCCTGAGTAGCTGAGACCATAGGTGCCTGCCACAGTGCCTGGCTATTTTTAGAGAGAGGGGTCTTGCTCTGGCTCCTGCTGGTCTTGAACCTGTGAGCTCAGTCAATGCTCCCGCCTTGGCCTCCCAGAGTGCTAGGATTACAGGTGTGAACCACAGCGCTCAGCCAGCAAGGCTCTTCTTTATCCATGCTTCCCATTCCTTAAAGGCTTCAACAAGTTTTGATAAATCCCCATCATCTTCATGACCATGTTTTAGAGTTACTGCAGGTTTGTCAGCAGATTCATCATCAATCCATCTTACTAGAGCTTTATGTATTTCTACAATGCTGAAGCCAATAGCATACTGCAACTTTCATAAGCAGATAGGGCAAAGGTTTAGAGGGCACCGGTCAGCTTCTTCTGAGTGGTGGAACCTTGCATTAGGCATGGAAGCCACTGGCAGTGTCACAGTCCAAATATGTGTTCAGTCTCATGGGTTAAGGTCTTACAAGATCGAAGCAGCAAAACACTAGTTACTTCAGGAATACAATAGCTATAAAAAATGAAATAATCACTTGAAGATGTTTTCTGGAGCTTCTTCACTTTGCCTTCATGGTGCAAGCTTTAAAAATCACCATCATACCTGGCAAAACTGAATATCTCCACACCATCTGTCAAAAAGGTCTGTCCAAAGTCAAAATTCCAGGAGTCCTGGGCGGCACCTGTGGTTCAGTGGGTAGGGAGCCGGCCCCATATACTGAGGGTGGCAGGTTCAAACCCAGCCCCGGCCAAACTGCAACAAAAAATAGCCAGGCATTGTGGCGGGAGCCTGTAGTCCCAGCTACTTGGGAGGCTGCCCAGGAGTTGGAGGTTGCTGTGAGCTGTGACGCCAGGGCACTACCAAGGGCGATAAAGTGAGACTCTATCTCAAAAAAAAAAAAAAAAAAAAAAGTTCCAGGAGTCTCTTGGGTAAAGATCAATCATTGTTATCCCCACAACACAGAACGCATCTTCAGGTTTCTTCGTTTTTTATGAACTTCAGAATATGCCCTGCATGAATTTGTAGGTTTTGTGTGTTATCACTGACTCTAAAAAACACCTCGCTGGGGTGGGCACCCATAGCTCAGTAGTTAGGGCACTGGCCACATGGTCCAGGGCTAGTGGGCTCGATCCCAGCATAGGACTGCTAAACAAACAAACAAACAAACAAAAACAGCTAGATGTTGTGGCAGGTGCCTGTAGTCATACCTACTAGGGAGGCTGAGGCAAGAGAATCGCTTGAGCCCAAGAGTTTGAGGTTGCTGTGAGCTGTGACAATACAGCACTCTACCCAGGGTGACATAGTAAGACTCTGTCTCAAAAAAACAATAACAAATAAAATAAAATAAAATAAAATAAAATAAAATAAAATAAAATAAAATAAAATAAAATAAAATAAAATAAAATAAACACTGTTTCCCAGAATTGAATTTTTCTCTTTTTTTGAGACAGTCTCACTATTTTGCCCTCGGTAGAGTGCTGTGGTGTCACAGCTTACAGCAACCTCAAACTCTTGGGCTTACGTGATTCTCCCAAGGTGGGACTACAGATGCCCACTACTGGCTATTTTTTGGTTGCAGTTGCCATTATTGTTTAGTGGCCTGGGCTGGATTTGAACCCACCAGCCTCAGTACACATGGCCAGTGCCATAACCACTGTGCTATAGGCACCGAGCCCCAGCATCTAATTTTTCATACTATGACACAAGTGCTGGGTTTGTTGAGATAAGAGCTGTTTTTAGTGTCTATTCAGAGTGTTGTATTGTTTTCATAATGACAGATCTCTTCTGTTAACATTAGGTAGAGCTTTCATCCTTCCATTCAAATGGGTTCAAAAGATGTTCCACTATGAGCCTTACAATGTTGGGCATGTCCAGACCTGGCAAGAAAAGTGTTATGGGGGGTCTCTTCACCCCCACCAGGCCTTGCCACCATTGAGCAGGACCCCCAACCCCTGCTGCCACCCCTCATCAAAATATTTAAAAGCAGCAGAGTATAGTGGCTTAGGCCACTATAGGATCCTAGCAATTTTGGAGGCTGAAGCAGAAGGATCATGAAGCCAGGAGGAGTTAAGAGATCAGCTTGGACAACACAGAGACCCCATCTCTACAAAAAAATAAAAAAATTAGGCTCGCTGCCTGTAGCTCAAGTGGGTAGGGCGCCAGCCACATACACCAGAGCTGGCAGGTTTGAATCCAGCCTGGCCCACCCAACAATGGCAACTATAACCCAAAACTAGCCAGGTGGGCACCTGTAGTCCCAGCTACTTTGGAGGCTGAGGCAAGAGGATTGCTTAAGCCCAAGAGTTTGAGGTAGCATCACAGCTCTCTACCCAGGGTGACAGCTTGAGACTGTCTCAAAAAAAAAAAAAAAAAAAAAAATTAGCCATGCACAGTGGTGTATTTCTGCAGGCCCAGCTACTCAGTAGGCTGAGGTGGAGGATCACTTGAGCCCAGGAGTTCAAGTAAGCTATGATCATGCCACTGCAATCTAGCTTAAACAAAAGAGCAAGACTCTGCCTCCCCACACCCAATATATATTTTAAAAGCCATATAGATATTAATATTTCTGGCTCATAGGCAATATGGCAAGGAAGTGCCCAAAACAGGAATATAAAGCTTCCTGCTCTGCTTTGAATATAAACAGCATTTTCTTGAGCTGTTTTAAACTAAAACAGACTAGTGTTAACAATTCTTAAACTTTAGTATAATTATACATGGTGTCCATAAAGTTTGCATGCAATTTGCTATGTTAAACTATTTTGAATTGTACACAAATTTTATGACCACACTGTATTAAAATCTGGAGAGCTTGTTAAAATGCAGGGCCCTGGGCCCATTCCAGAGATCCTAATGTAGAAGGTGAAGGACAGAGTCAAAGAAGTTACCTTTCTTACAAGCTCCCATGTGATGCAGCTAATACATGTTCACAGCCTACACTCTGAGAAGTAGTAGTCTTTGTACTGACGCTTGTTTCATTCAGACCAATCTCAGACCTTAACACTTGAGTTAGTTCCAAATGAATAATTCCTTCCTTCCTTCATTGATTCAAACAACTAGTGTTTCCATGGTATCAAATACCACACCAGCTTCTCGGATATACAAAAAAAAAAAAAAAAAGTCACAGAATGAGATGATGCAATTAGGGTTTATATTGAAGGAGTCCTTTCCACCTTAACATTTGGAGCCAACACTTCAAATGTGTTAATAATCTATCAGTTTATTCTACCATAGACAAAATGATACATAATGTCTTTGCTCTACAACATACCTACCTATTTCTCGAGCAAGAATAATACTGCTGAGGCGTATTGGTTGGGTAGATTCAGCAATGAGTACAGCTCTTTGGGAACACAAGCTACCATTTTCATATAAAGGCTCAACAGTAACTGCATCATGATGAGTGGAATGCCTGCCAGAACAAAACACTTCAGAGTATAAATACATGGGTTAAAGAACTTTTGGTAGGACACAGATTCCTATACTTCTTCCATGTTACATATTCACAGATATACTTAAAAGACACTCTTAAAAGTAGGAACTTTGCTTAAGAATGCAAGAATTAAAGTGGGAGAGATTGATTAGAATTTTTTCCAATGGGCTTAGTGCCTGTAGCTCAGTGGGTAGGACACCGGCCACATACACCAGACTTGGTGGGTTCAAATCCAGCCTGGGCCCACCAAACAATGACAACTACAACCGAAAAATAGCCGGGTGTTGTGGTGAGGGCCTATAGTCCCAGCTACTTGGGAGGCTGAGAATCGTTTAAGCCTAGGAGTCGGAGGTTGCTGTGAGCTGTGATGCCACAGCACTCTACCCAGGGTGACAGCTTGAGACTCTGTCTCAAAAAAAAAAAAAGAACTTTTTCCAATGATCTCGTATGCAGTTTCAGAAGTGTTATATTTCTCTCTCAATACTTAAAATAAGATTCATGGGGTGGTGCCTGTGGCTCAAAGGAGTAGGGTGCCGGCCCCATATGCCAGAGGTGGTGGGTTCAAACCCAGCCCCAGCCAAAAATTGCAAAAAAAAAAAAAAAAAGATTCATGTTACATTGTCCCTCAGTATATAAAAATAGGGTTGATGTTTTCCTTTTAATAGTGAGAGATAGGACTTGCTCAGACCCTGCGGAATGAGTTTCCTCCAATCAGAGAAATTGGACTGTTGATATCTAGGATGGAAAAATTGCCTAAACTATGAGGTACGAATTCAATTCAAAATACAAAAAAAATTGGGATGGGTGTGGTGGCTCATGCCTGTGATCCTAGCACTCTTGGGAGGCCAAGGAGGGTAGAACGCTTCAACTCAGGAGTTCGAGAGCAGTCTAATCAAGAGCGAGATCCTGTCTCTACTAAAAATATTAAAACTAGCCGGGTGTTAAAATGCACACCTATAGTCCCAGCTATTCGAGAGGCAAAGGCAAGAGGCAGCAGGATCATTGGAACCCAGGAGTTTGAGGTTGCTATCGAGTGATGATGCTACTAGAGCACTCTACCACTGGGACAGAGTGAGACTCTGCCTCAAAAAAAAAAAAAAAAAGTTTCCTATTGAGATTAAGGAAAAAAATTACCAAAAAATTCATTAATATTTTTGGATTAATGGAAAGAATGTCTTTCAATGCTAGAAAGACTCCTTAAATCATCCTTTCAGTCAGGAAATCCATAGAGCACACTGGGTCATCTTACAAGCCCAATTCTTTCTGGGAGGCTAAATTCTCACTGTATAAACAAACCTCAGGGTGGTGCCTGTGGCTCAAAGGAGTAGGGCGCCAGCCCCATATGCCAAAGGTGGCAGGTTCAAACCCAGCCCCGGCCAAAAAACTGCAAAAAAAACCCAAAACAAACAAACAAAAAAACCCTTATTACTTCTCTATGATGTGGTAGGATGTGGTAGAGGGAAATCTACTCTATTTAGGATGAACTCTCTGGCATCCCTAAGTTCACTTCAGTTAGGTCCCCTCACACCTCCTATGGTTGGGTCTCAGACCAGAAAATCATATATTTCCATCTTCAGTCAGGAAGTGTCATTATCACAGAGTGGAGGCAACTTTTATATTATAGCCAGATCTTATCTCTACCCAAGACGAATCTTATATTCCCAGAAGTTTGTACTTCCTGGTCACTGGTCTTTAGTTTTTACGTGTGTAAGATGGGAGTAATAGCACTTATTTCAAAAGACTAAAAAGTTAAAGAATTAATACTTGGAAAGGCTTAGTTAAGTACTTAGTAATTCACTGTTGTATTTTAAAATCTCCTTCTCTTGTGGTGCCTGTGGTTCAGTGGGTAGGGCACTGGCTCCATATACCAAGGGTGGAAGGTTCGAACCCAGCCCCAGCCAAAATGCAATAGCCAGGCATTGTGGCGAGCGCCTATAGTCCTAGGTACTCGGGAGGCTGAGGCAAGAGAATCGCCTAAGCCCAGGAGTTGGAAGTTGCTGTGAGCTGTGGCACCAAGGCATTTTACCAAGGGCGATTAAAAAAAAAAAAAAAAATCTCCCTCTGTTAAACAGCTCACCTTATTTAGTTAGTGGAAACCCTCACAACCTAAGTCTTTTTGCTCCTGAGAAATTTCCTGGCTCAGCGCCCATAGCTCAGTGAGTAGGGCACCAGCCACAAACACGCAGGTTGGCAGGGCCTGCTAAACAATGACAACTACAACCAAAAATAGCCAGGCGTGACAGGCACCTTGTAGTCCCAGCTACTTGGGAGGCTGAGGCAAGAGAATCGCTTAAGCCCAAGAATTTGAGGTTGCTATGAGCTGTGACACCAAGGTACTCTACTGAGGGCAGTGACACTCACTGAGGGCAGTGAGACTCTATCTCAGAATAAATAAATTTCCTAAGATTTTGTGAACTTCCTGTCAAGCTGATAACTTTGTAAGTCCTTCACGTTACCTGCGGCCTTCCAACACAGGGTTTCCCTGTACCCTGATAGCTGCACATAGTGATGATCCTTTCTCAATATGCATAGTGAAAAAGAGAGGGGTGGCTCACTTCTGTAATCCCAGCACTCTGGGAGGCCGAGGCAGGTTGATCGCCTCAGCTCAGGAGTTCGAGACCAGCCTGAGCCAGAGTGAGATCTTGTCTCTAAAAATAGCCGGGCGTTGTGGCAGGTGCCTGTAGACCCAGCTACTGGGAGGTTGAAGCAAGAGAATCGCTTGAGCCCAAGAGTTTGAAGTTGCTGTGAGCTGCGACACCATAGCACTCTACTCAGGGCGACAAAGTGAGACTAGGTCTCAGAAGAAAAAAAATGAAAAAGCCAGTCTCATTCTATAATTTCTCCCAGGTAGTCCCTCACACTCCCTGATGATACCCTACAGAGGCAGGGCATGCCGTGCAGGAAGGATCCGGCCCCTGTATCCCTCTTGACTCCAATGCTCTCCTCCCTACAGGATAGGCTCCCCTCTTTTTCCTTTGTTTGAAGCAGTCTCACTATGTCACCCTTGGTAGAGTGTGGTGGCATCACAGCTCACAGCAACCTCAAACTCTTTGGGCTTAAGCGATTCTCTTGACTTAGCCTCGCAAGTAGCTGTACAGGCACCTGCCACAACACCTGGCTATTTTGTTGTTGTTGTTGCAGTTGTCGTTGTTTAGCAGGCCCAGGGCAAGCTCGAACCCGCCATCCTGGGTGTATATGGCCAGCGCCTTACACACTGAACCACGGGCGCCCCAGGATAGCCGACAGGATTCCTGTGGGCTCTTACAGAGAGAATCTCTCTCTTCCTTACTGAGTGGTCTTGGGTTGCATATCCTCATGACCCTCTGCCCCTCACCAAGTGTAGCAGCCCCGCTGCGCCTCCAAGAGGAAGGGCACCCGGCCTGGCTCTCGGCCGAAAGGTAGCAACACCTGAGGCACGTTAAGTTTGTTGGCCAAAATCTCAAGCAAAAATAGAAGCAGCAACAGGAGGCGGTGTAGAGGCACAAAGAAAAGCAGCCTGAAGTCTCGGCACCCCGGGGCCCAGGAGCCAGCCATGGCAACTGCCGGAACGCAGGCTACGGCTCAGCTACGGCCGCGCCCACCCAACACCAGCCAATCCACAGGCGTGATGTCATCAGGAGGCGGGCACTGCGGCTTACTCGGAATTGTGGGAAACTTTTGAGACCCTTCTTTAACCTCCTTACGGAAACTTTAGGAACAAACCCTGCTACCCTATGAAAAAGCTTTCCAGGCTTGGCGCCTGGCCACATACACCGAGGCTGGAGGGATTGAACCCGCCCGGGCCAGCTAAATAACAATGACAAGGGCAACAAAAAATAGCTGGGCGTTGTGGCAGGTGCCTGTAGCCCCACTTACTTGGGAGGCTGAGGCAAGAGAATCGCTTAAGCTCAAGAATTTGAGGTTGCTGTGAGCTGTGACACTACAGCATTCTACCGAGGGCAACATAGTGAGACTGTCTCAAACAAAAATAAATAAATAAAAAGCCTTCCAAAATAACGTATGGCAGATATCCTTTAAGTTTAAAGGAAAAAGAAAAGCTTAAAAAAATCTTTCCCAGTTTCCTACCATGTTTGGCTCCTAAACCAAAACAAGGATTTTTTTTTTTTTGGCAGTAATTTCCAGCCACTATTGATTCTTGCCCATGAATGGAAAAACTTCCAGTCTCTAGCAAAAACAGCTGGACTTTTGACAAGGAAGCCATGTATTTTTTACATGAAGTTAGTTATGTCTCACTTCTAGGCCAGAGTGCAGGAAATGCCACTGGCCTGGCAAGGGCAGCTTTGAAAGCTATCCACTCATACACACCACCTGTAAGCTAAGACCCTGTGAACACTTCTTGTTAAATTCACTTTTCTTCAAATATTCAATGGAACATTAATTCAAAGGCTGTTTCATGAAAGTTTATTAAAACTATACGTTTATAGGAATGTGATATCACATCCAGCTTAAAGATCATAATAGAATAAATCTATGGTTTATACAAATATGATTGCAAAGGAAAAAGTATAGTTTAGCCTGAAAATGCCAGTTTTAAGTAACCTGTAAAAGGCCTGTCATTGTAAGTATTATTATTTTTTTCAGACAGAGTCTCACTATGTCAACCTTTCAGTGTTGTGGCGTCACAGCTCACAGCAACCTCAAACTCTTGGGCTTAAGCCATTCTCTTGCCTCAGCCTTCCAAGTGGCTGGGACTATGGTTGCCTGCCACAATGCCACACTATTTTTTATTGCAGTTGTCATTGTTGTTTAGTTGGCCGGGGCCGGGTTCCAACCCGCCAGCTGACGCGGTAACCACTGTGCTATAGGCACCTAGCTTTAAGTATTATTTCTTCACATTTACCCTAACAATATATAATATATATAATCTCCACTTCAGATGATGAAACAAAATGATTTATATCAGACATACAATTAGGACTTTTAGAACTGAGTTTTGAACTCATTTTTGGTCTGCTTCTAAATTATTTGCTCTACACTGAATCCTACTGTAACCAACTAAGACCCGATCTTTAATGCATATCGCATTCTTGAGGAGAAAACACATTTGGTTTAACAAATAAAAGTCAAATAGGTCTGAGAGTTGGAGGGACTGGTTCTTTATTTCAAAAAGACACATATCAATATTCAGTATCAAAACAGTTGCACTACTGGTTTTCTCTTTGTCCCCATTGGCCCCAAAGAGACCACACCAAAGGAGAGTACATTTTAAGCCAAT
>CAUYPK010150916.1:0-157481 GCA_963574355.1 Loris lydekkerianus | reverse complement strand
GAGAATACTTAAGAGATCTAAACATAGACCCGCCAGTAGATCCTATAATTCCTCTACTGTGTATATCCAGAAGACCAAAAAGCACATTATAACAAAGATATTTGTACCAGAATGTTCATTGCAGCCCAATTCATAATTGCTAAGTCATGGAAGAAGCCCAAGTGCCTGTCGACCCACTAATGGATTAATAAATTGTGGTATGTGTACACCATAGAATATTATGCAGCCTAAAAGAAAGATAGAGACTTTACCTCTTTCATGTTTACATGGATAGAGTGGGAACATATTCTTAGCAATTTTCCCCATTTTTATAGACAATTATAATGAAGGGCAGAGAGAACAAGTAACTTGCCCAAGAAATTAGGGCTAGTATGTGGCAGAAGAAGGTACCTCTGATTCCCAAGCCTGAATTCTATATATTGGCCTTACTATTACTAAACTAATAAGTCGTCATTTCTCCCTCCTGATCATTATCATGAAAATTGCTAAAGAGCAGAATCATCCTGTTTGATTATCCATGCATTTGTATTCTAAATACGTAAACATAAAAAGTTTCAAGATCAATGAAAATACACAGTAGGTTGTTAACACTCTTGAGTATTGACGTTAGATGCTTTTTTGCATCTGTTCTATTTCATAAGGAGGGATTTACAGTCATTCACCAGAAATTCCAGTTTCTTTCCCCAACCCAAGTGAATTCTTTAGTCCCATGGGCTGTTGTCTATGTCCCATCTATTTAGCATTAGGCTGCAGTTTGTGAGATGTTGGTGTTCCATTGGACTGCACCACTGGTAGCTCTTGGGACTTCTGTGCTTATGCTGCTGGTGATAGCGCTGGAATTGCTGCTGTATTTTTAAGAGACAAATTTCTGCTTAGATAAGAAGCATTTTCCTCAAGGAATATTTCTCCTTTATTATCTTCCTGTCCTTGCCTGACATTTGGAAGTTCCTTGGGCTATCACCACATTTCAATATTTAGCAGCCCCTCCTACCTCTGCATCAGTACGTACTTGTCATCAGTTAAAACAGATTTTGTCAACATGACAAAGTAGAGGAAAATGGCAATGTCTTGACTAGTTTTATCTGTGATATGAGCCAACCATACCTATCTCGGGTTCGTTCTTGGAGAAATTTACATACCTGAGTATATACTTGAAATATTACTCATTTGAAATAAATTTGTATTAGCTCATATGCTTATATATCGTATATCTTACAGTGCAGAAGAAAGGAGAAGTTCAGTGTTTAATTCAAAAACCTTCATAAATTTAATGCAAATATTTCATTTAAAATACAGTCTTCCCTTTTGTTTTCTCATCAAATAGGAAGACAAAATAAGGACATAAACCTTTCTAAAGATTTCTTGGGAGAACAAGTTTCTTTTGTGATATGTGCATTATAAGCCATTGTATTTTAACATTCTAATAGTTTAAAATCCTACACATTACTCGATCACATTTAGACCTAATGCACATCAAAGTAGAGAGATACTATTTTTATGCAGATAATGGCCTTAATTATTGACTTTCTAAGAATATTTGGCCTCTTCTTAAAGAAAATTTAAGGTAATTTGATATGAATGTGTTCTTCAAAAATCATTATGGCTTCATGATTACCTATAACTGCGAAAAATAGATTTTTAAGTTGGCCCTAAGAATACACAGGAGAAAAAAATACATCTTTTCATTGGAACATTTCCTCTCATTTCTGCTCATTTAAAAGAATGGCAGTTAATCTCTGAATGAAAGATTCAGAAGGGAAACACTGAAGTATCAGGAGGAAGTGTTATGACTTCTTGCTTTCCCCCAAACAGATCAGTTTCATATCTCTAATCTTTCAAGGAGGGTCTTTGCATTAGAGGTTATTTATTCTTGGTTTGGGTACCTATAGATTAATACTTTCACCATGATTTTTTCAAAAGGAGTGTTGTACTTGGGAACCAAGGGAGAGAAAGGTGCTCTTTGGAGGAAGTGTTCCACATTCATGTATCTCTGTGATTTATGAGGATGATGTGGACCAGTGCTGAACGTTGGGTCATGTGGGCATTAAGGACAACGTTAACCATGCTTGGGTTGGGGCAAGTGTGAGAACCATCCTATCATGTTGTATGATTATTTCCTAATAAAAAGGATGGCATTAAGAATCTAGAGAGGAGCTTTCCTGCATCCTTCATCCTAAATCAAGTACTCTTCTAATCTGGGCCTGTAGACTGCTAATAACCAACAGATTGTTGACTTGGGTCATCCAGAAAGGAGACCCATTCATCATTTGGGTCTTGAATAAAACTTGTTTAGTTTTTTAAAAGCTAGCATTGTTTAGCTTTTTTGAGGGAAGGATTTGAATGTGACTTCTTTACTTTACAGATTTCTAGTGAAGAGATAACAACCAAGAAGGAACAGTTATCTGAAGCACTTCAAACCATGCAGATTTTTTTGGCTAAACATGGAGACAAGTATGTTGGTTGTCATGATCTCTTTGATGCAAAGTAGGGAAGTGTTCTTCAAAAAGGAGATGGAAAGTTTTAATTAATCGAGACTTATAAAATGAAACTCAAACTAATCACATTCTCCTTAATATGGTAACATAACGAATATAAACTTAGCAACTTAATTAACCGTCACTTTGAATCGTCACCACAACTCTGAAGTATACCAATTTTCCTTATACGCTTTTGATAAGGAAACACGCTCAAAGAAGTTAAGGATTGATAGCTAGTGAAAGGTAGACTTAACCTTTTGGAAAATATGTGTGAATATCCTGTTCATTTTCTTAGGTGAGATGTATGGCAGCCTGGTTCCTAGAGTTTGGTCCTACTTTTTTTTTTGCAATAAGGCAATATGTATTTCAGTCAGTGTGTTAGTCAGGGAAGGAGTTTGTTCTTTTCTTAAACCCTTTTTTTAGATGACCTCTTTAGGATTATTCCAGAATGACTGTGTATTAGATAATCAGGTTAATTTCCTTAAGTTGAAACTAGATTTGTCTTGAGAAATGGTGCCTAATTGCTCCTTTTCCATTTTGGGACTAACACTAGCATGTTTCCTTCTGTCAGATAATAATGGTTGTTATTCTGGAAATTTGGATGGTAGAGAAGTGCCAATATATTTTTAGTTTATAGCTTTCTTCTGGTCCTGTTCTCAGGCAAGGGAAAGATTGCTATACAGTCATGCCCAGACTTGAAAAATATGTATGTGAAGCTGTATTTTACTTTATAAGCATGTGACAAAGTTTGTGAGCCTAATGTATCATCTTTATCACTTGAAGACTTGCACTACCTTTTTAATACTTTCTGGTTATTTTAGAATGACAGATGAGGAGAGAAATGAACTGGAAAAACAAGTGAAAACTCTTCAAGAAGGTTATAATTTATTATTCAGTGAATCTCTGAAACAACTACAAGAATCACAAACCTCAGGAGATATAAAGGTAGAGGAAAAGGTAATGTTTATTTGAACATAAAGCTGTTTTAGGAAGTTTAGTTTTATTGCATGGCTGTGGAAGTATACGTCAATAATAAAGAAATGACTAAATTTTGTACATGGATAAAACATGGATGGAGTTTATTTAAATGTTTGGAGATTTCGGTGTTTATTAAATGCAGTCTTACACTTGCTGATCATCAGTTTCTGTGACATCTTAATCTTTGCCTTGCATGTTAAAAGAAAGGAATCATTCATTTTTCTAACTCTTCTCTTTAAAAGCCATTCTTTTAGTATATTACATGTTATATGTTTTAAAAGACCTGTAAGTCCATCCTTAAAGGTGGCATTGGTGTGTTAAAGAGTTAGTTTGATTTTCAGAAATATTCAGGAGACTTACTTGAGTAACACAAGGCCATATGTTATAGTGACGATGCCTTGCCATCTTCTTGAAGTTTGGCACTTAAATTTTTTAAACTTGACCTTACCTTTATCAACTTGCCCAATAAAATTTTCAATATTCAAAAAGTTACTTTTATATTTAATTTTGTTACTCCTGGGAATACTTTCCACATAATTTGTCATGTTTGGGGGGTATATAGCAATTTTTCTGGTTTCTTAGTTTTTGACTGTCTTTGAAGAAGTCATATGCTGTAAACATCAGTAGCATGGGGTTTGATACTCTCTTTCATGCCACTAGACTCTAATCTCACCCAAATGCAGAAAGCATGATTTGCCTTCTAGGTATGTGTTCTATTTCCTCACTATCATCATCTATTCTGTGTGTCTTCACTAACCTTGTTAATATACACAGTGTTAAGTTTTCAATTCACAGATGCATGTTGTTTTCAAAGCTTTTATCACATCCTGTGCTGTTGAATAGATCACTGACATAGATCACTTGTGCATTTGAGCTGCCTAACATTCACAACATTGCTGCATCTTGGTAAGTAGAGGATTTTTATGTTGAAGTGTATTATTTATTAAAACAAAAACAAAAACAAAACTAAGTTGCATGAAGCCCTGCGCACCCTTGTCTGACAGACCTGAAATTTTTGTATTTTCCTTTCAGCTGGATAAAGTGATTGCAGGCACCATTGATCAGAATACTGGAGAAGTCCTTTCCATCTTTCAGGCAGTTTTAAGAGGCCTCATTGACTATGACACAGGGATTAGGTTGCTGGAGACACAGCTCATGATTTCTGGTCTAATTTCACCAGAATTAAAAAAATGCTTTGACCTCAAAGGTGCCGAAAGTCATGGCCTTATTGATGAGCAAATTTTCTGCCAACTCAAAGAACTAAATGAAGCTAAGGAGATTATTTCTGCTGTGTCATCTGCTACAATTCCAGTACTGGATGCCTTGGCTCAGAGCATGATATCAGAACCCATGGCCATCAAAGTTCTGGAGATACTGCTCTCCACAGGCTTTCTCGTCATTCCAGCCACAGGAGAACAGTTGAGCCTACAGAAGGCTTTCCAACAGAACTTGATTTCCTCAGCATTATTTTCTAAAGTACTGGAAAGACAAAATATGTGCAAAGATCTCATTGACCCCTGCACCTCTGAGAAGGTGTCTCTAACAGACATGGTACAAAGAAGTGTTTTACAGGAAAACACCAGAATGTGGCTTCTACCTGTGAGACCCCAAGAAGGAGGTCAGATAACATTAAAATGTGGAAGAAGCATAAGCATTTTAAGAGCAGCTCATGAAGGTCTCATAGATCGTGAAACCATGTTTAGGTTATTAGGTACACAACTTCTTTCTGGAGGTCTGATCACTGGCAACTCTGGTCAGAGAATGACCATTGAGGAAGCTGTAGCAGAAGGGGTGATTGACAGAGACACTGCCAACAGTGTTCTCACATACCAGGTTCAAACTGGTGGAATCATCCACTCAAACCCCGCCAAGCGCTTAACGGTAGATGAAGCAGTTCAGTGTGATTTAATAACATCTAGTAGTGCCCTGCTGGTACTAGAGGCTCAGCAAGGCTACGTTGGACTCATCTGGCCCCACTCTGGTGAAATATTTCCCACATCTTCATCCTTGCAGCAAGAGTTGATTACAAATGAATTGGCCTGCAAAATCCTGAATGGCAGGCAGAAGATAGCTGCTCTTTATATCCCTGAAAGTTCTCAAGTCATTGGTTTGGATGTTGCTAAACAGCTGGGAATTATAGATAATAGCACAGCATTGATTTTAAAAAATATAACACTGCCTGATAAAATGCCCGATTTAGGAGATGTAGAAACTTGTAAAAATGCCCGGAGATGGCTCTCTTTTTGTAAATTCCAGCCATCTACAGTTCATGATTATAGGCAAGAAGAGGATGTTTTTGATGGAGAAGAGCCAGTGGCAACTCAGAGCTCAGAACAAACTAAAAAATTATTCCTGTCTTACTTGATGATAAATAGCTACATGGATGCAAACACAGGGCAGAGGCTTTTACTGTATGATGGAGACTTGGATGAGGCTGTTGGGATGCTGCTGGAAGGCTGTAGTACAGAATTCCCTGGCACATTTCTTAATAATGCTCCACATAACAAAAAGGATGAATGTATAGTTTCCCCAAGTAGTTTCAATACATGTCATGGCAGAGAACCCAAATGTAAAGAGATCCCTGAAAATAAAAATTGTGCCACAGATGAAGAATTTCATGAGGTGGGAAATCACATCATGAGTAGTGAACTTTGTCAGTCAGAGAGCCCAGCAAATATAGTATCAATTGATCATAAAGTTAACAGTCCCAATCCTGTGTCTTATTTAACACAGACTGAACTTGCAGAAGTTAGAGCGCTTGGACCTGACTCTGAGTACATACTTGAACACTGTAAAAATCAAAGTCAAGTTGAAACAGGCGAACATGCAAATGAACATAGTCATTCTAAAGACATTAAAAACTTTGCAAGTGATTTGATAACAAATCCTACTGTGAAATCAAAAACGGGTAGATTCTGTGATCTGAACAAAACAGAGAATGAAGAAAATACAAACAAGGATTCCTCTATCTTTGACTATTCCCCCAGGCTAAGTGCCTTGTTAAGTCATGATAAATTGAGGCACAGTCTGGGAGGTTTTAATGAGGCACATACCCCAGAAAGTGGAGGACATACACCTGACACCTCTGCATTGCCAATTAATGACCAAACCATGTTATTGGGTCATACAATGGGAGAAAGATTGCAAGACCAGTTTCTTGGAATTGCAGCTATTAACATCAGTTTGCAGGGAGAGCACTTTGAAGCTTTAAATATTGCTAGTAGGAATCCTCAAGTGCAATATCACAATGGTAAATACATGCCGTGTACTTCTGGTGAGGATGAAAAAATACACACTGCTTCTCAGCAGAAACCTAAAGATGAGGAAAGTGAGGCTGAGTTAGAAGAGCACCCCTGTGCAGGTCTTGCTTGTGGGACACTGTTGCTTGAAGAAACCGCCAGTGCTGATGATTATGAAACGTCACTGCTGGACGGTCAGAAGAGCAACACAGGAACAGACACTGAGAGTGATGATGACTTTTACGATACCCCCTTGTTTGAAGATGATGACCACGATTCTCTGCTTCTTGAAGGTGACGATCAGGATTGCCTGCAGCCTGAGGACTATGACACACTACAGGAGGAAAATGATGGGATGACTCCTCCAGCTGATGTTTTTTATGATGTTTCAAAAGAGGATGAAAATTCTGTGGTTCCTCAGGAGGGGCTAATTGGTAACTTAAGTGTGACAGGCAAAGCACAGTGTCTTCAGGATTTTCTTATAGGTACCGAGAAAGCTGAATTAGATTCTAGTCAAAGAATGCATTTGGATTGGTTTAGCTCAGACAAAGGGAATGAATGGTTGCTGGAAACTGAAGGGGAATGCGCAAATACCCTTGAAGGTGATGAGCTTGAATCATCGACTGATTATGAAATTGCAGGAAAGAAGGAGAGCTTCACTGCTTCATTAAAATTTGATGACACTGGCAGTTGGAGAGAAAGAAAAGAGTACATAACTGGACAAGAAAGTCAATCTGATGCTGAGTATTTCGATTCTGTGCAAAGTGAAGAAAGTTATGGAGATTATATGTGTGACAGTAATAATCAGGATGATGACAACAGTAGTTCTGATGACCAGAGTAATGACAATGTTGGTGTTGAAGAAGGAGTAGGCAGAGGAGGAATGGGAGGTGAGAAGAGAAAGCCCAGGTGCCAAGAAAAGGCTGAAGATAGGGGTGTCCAGTTGTGTGCTTCCATTGGAAAGGAAAAGGAGAACAGTGATGAAAGTCAGGGTGTTAATAAAATGATTCTCCCAGATAAAATGCATGATTATAGTTTTTCAGAAAAACAGCAAAGTGCAAGTGTTTTACAGCCAGAATCAAGTAATATGAGTAGCTTAGTTACAGAAAGAAGCAACATTCCAGAATGTACAACTGAGATTTTTGGTAAAAGCAAAGAAGATGTGTTGAATCATGAGATGACACTAAAGCATGTAGTGCCACCTGTCATTAAAGAGGCCGAATCTGAAAAAGACTTTAGCCCTGTAAATATTTCAGGTAGTAATATCAGTTCAACTTCTGAATTAAGTGATAATCTAATAAACATAAAGTTTAAGTTGATTCAAGAGCCAGAATATACTGACCTTGTGAAAGGTGGAGATCAGTATCTTGAGAATGTAAAACCTACAGTTGACTCATCTTTTGATAAAGTCATCTATTCTGAGCCTGATTTAATAGTGAAGTCTGCTGAGGGAAGCCATTGTTCCTCCCTATCCTTTGTCACTGACAGTGATCATGAAGGAAATGGAAGAGGTCACATCAGAGGGAGAGTCAGCAAAAGTGATACACCGAAAGAAGTTGAGACATCAGTTCAGAAGATAAACCTGGATGAGAGAGAAGAGCTCGCAGAAGGCTTGGTAGAAGAAAATAAATGTCTCAAACTTTTACCTAGTAAAATTACAAGGAATAGTCTTAATTTAACTAATAGTCCATTTCCACAAATCGCAAACGATGAAGAACTTACTCAGAAAGGAAGGATTAAAAAAGCAACTGCACCTCTTGCAGATGAATCAGAGAATCTACAGACAATGATTAGTAAAAGTCCCGTTCCGTCTGAGAATCTTGAAGAAATATTTGACGCATCGGCTTCTACCGTGATTGCTGATGGTGTTACTTCAGACGCCACATCATTTGAAGGGAGTACATGTACTGAGAAACATGCATTTGCTGATGGCCCTGAAAAAGATCTTGATTTGTTTACGTATTTAAAACATTGTGCTAAAAATACAAAAGCAAGAGACCTACCAACACCAAATGAAGATATCCCAAGCTGTGTTTTAATAGCTGCCCCTCCCACAAAAGAACATGTACGATTAGGAGTTAATGATACCGAAGAGAGGTCAACTTGTATCCAAGAAGACTTGCCTCTAAATGAGATGGTGCAACCTAACAATCAAGAAAGTATCTCAGAAGAAGGAACAGAAATTTCTCAGTTCACACTAGAAAGTAATGAAGCCACACTTTCAATCTTACCTCTAAAAAAGGTGGAAGACCTTGGAAGAGGTGTTGTGCGGTCAGAGCTCTGTAGAAATAACACCAGTGGTATGTTAGGTACTGACTACTCATACTTAGAAATAAATGATGAGAAAGAAAAAATTGAGCACCAACCACCAAAGGAACAAGCCTTGTCTCCAAGACCCCAAGGAAAAGAGGTTCAGATTTCTGAATTATCTGAATTTGTTGAGGATGTAAAGGATATTTTAAAAAGCAGGTTGAAAGAGAGTCATACAGATCTTCAAGAGGTTGAAGAAACTTCAGCCTGTGCAGACAGTAGAATTTTAATTCAAAACTTAATGAAAAGGATTAGCACATCACAATTGGTCAATGAAGCATCTGCTATGCCCAGTGACTCTAAGATCAGTGATTATACTGGTGTTTCCCCCATTAGTATCTCATCAGAACTAAAAGCGGAGAGTAGAGATGATTCTATTGCAAATCTCAAGTCTGAGCTTCTCCTTGCTCTGCTGATGCAAAGTCAACATAGCCAAAAGATTCCAGGGGCATTTGAATTGATGAGAGAATTAACCCAATTGGAGTATAACCTAGGGAAAAGAGGTATTGCATCCAAAGTACTTCCACTGCAACTTGAAAATATTTTCTACAAGCTGTTTGCTGATGGATATTCAGAAAAAGTAGAGCAGGTTGGAGACTTGAATCAAACAGTATATGCTACTTCTGAGACTGTGGAAAAAAGGCCACACATTCTTGGTGATCTTAAAAGCAAAGAAGGAAACTACTGTTCCCTTAGTTTACAAACGATAAAAGAAGTTGGCCTAGAAAGTTCTGCTGGGTGTGGATCAGCATTGCCCAGCAGTGAGAAGCTCGAGGATCTATGTAATAATTCCCCAAACCATTTGGAATGTATTTTAGAGTCAAAACGGGAAACTTCTGGAGATAACTCAATAGGACAAGTAAGTTGACATTTTCATATTCAAATACCTGCATGAAACACTTGCTGTATTTTTTGTTTTAAAAATCGGTATAAAGGCTATTGAAGTAAAATTGTCCAAATTTGTTTTTAGTTTTCCAGTGAGTTGCAGCAGTGTTTACAGCACACTGAAAAAATGCATGAGTATTTGGCTTTGCTTCAAGATATGCAACCCCCCTTAGACAACCAGGAGTCCCTGGATAACAACCTAGAAGCGTTAAAGAATCAGTTTAAACACTTAGAGGTAAGGGCTGCCGGCTGCCTGTTTATAAATGGTAGTCAGTTGATGTTAGATTTGGGAAGAGAAGCAGAGCACGTTAGTTTTGTTTCTTGTTTATGCTTGTATTTTTTACTAAATAGAAAATCTAAATAGGCAAATTTCTTTGCAGACATTTGAATTGAGATTGGCTCCAATTGCTATTATTTTAAAAAAAGACATGAAGTTGGCAGAAGATTTCTTAAAGTCACTTCCCAGTGACTTTCCCAGAGGACAACTGGAGGAATTGAGTGTTAGCCTCCGGAATTTGCAGACTTCCTTTTATTCCCTCAGCAACGTGTCTTCAGAAAGAATGAAACAGATCATGCTTGCGATTGACTCTGAAATGGTAGGCATAAAATGTCAAATTCTGGTATTTGAAGAAAATTCGATTCTTTGAGATTTTAGTCATAAGAAGAAGCCTTTTGTTTTTATAAGCTTAAACCCCTAAACCAGAACCACTATTCTCAAAGATTTGAAATCTGGGGGACAGACAGAAATGAATGAACAATTTTATTTTCTAGTCTAAACTAGCAGTTTCCCATGAAGAATTTCTGCGTAAACTTGAGTCATTCTCGGATTGGATATCAGAGAAGAGCAAATCTGTGAAGGATATTGAGATTGGGAATGTTCAAGATACTGAACATGTAAAGAAAAGTTTGGAGTTTCTCAAGGCAAGTATCAAAATAAATATGACATGGTATTTCTAAAATACTTATGGATTTCATATAGTAAGTGTTTAGAAAATATGACTTTGCTAAGGCTGTAAAGGATTATTTCCTTTCTTTGTCTCTAGAGATGTTTGTTTACAGCTGTGAAATCATCATAACTTAACGCTGCCATCCTGCTATGATCCCAAATGCGTTATCAAACTCTTAACTGCTGCTGACGTGTCGAGATTCGTATTGATGTTTATATTTATATGATAGTTACATCAATGTGTAATGGTAGTAATTATAGTCATATAAAAATAGTCACAGAAATACGTAACTGTATAAGTAGTACGGTCATGTGTCTCTTAGTGATGGGGATGCTTTTAAGAAGTGCAGGTCAGTAGGAAGTTTTGTCTTTATGTGACATCAGACTGTGCTTCCGAAAGCCTGGAAGAGACAGCCATGCTTGTTACAGTCTAAACACTTTGGGCAGCTGTAATTCCGTGTGCCTCCAAACATACCTGACATGGAAAAGATGCAGGGAAAGTTCAGTATAGTAACCTTAGGAGACCAGCATCACACTGTATGGTCAGTTGCTGAATGAAACGTTGTTCCATTGTTCCCTAGTGTTTATATGTTAGTCACTTTTGGCGTGCTGGATTGTATTTTTCTAAGTTCTTAATTTGGACAGGATGCCTCATGCATAGCAGTTAGGCTTCCAGCCTAGGAGTCAGAAAACTGAAATTCTGGCCCGTTTAATTCATATTTCAAATTTCCCATCGTCTTACTTGGGTGTTACCACAACTTTGTGGGTGTTGTCAATACTAGAAGGTAATATTTTAATGTAGATGTTTCCCTTCAATGTGCTAAATGTACCTAAGCTGGAAATTTGCCTTTTGTCAGAGTTACATTTTAAGTATGGTGTGGCAGGCAAAGATAAAATATTCTTGGAGAGAGTATTTACCTTTTTTTATAATATACCAGCTACCCTGGTGTTGAAATAATTTATTGTCCTCTGTTACTAGATGATAGATAGATCTTTGATGAATAACACAAAAGTCAATAAACCTTTCAGTCACTGATACAAGAAGCATATTTAAAATATGTTATGTTAATATAAACATTTCTGTGCTACTTTGTTCACAGAATGTCATAAGAGAACTTGGGCATACCAGAATGCAGCTGGAAGCCACGGCCTTTGACGTACAGTTCTTCATTTCTGAATATACACAAGATCTGTCTCCCAGCCAAAACAAACAACTGCTGAGGCTCTTAAATACAACTCAGAAGTGCTTCCTGGATGTACAGGAATTAGTAACTACCAAGGTGGAGCGTTTAGAGACTCAGTTACAGCTAGAGCAAGATCTCGATGATCAGAAGGTTTGCCTGTCTTCGTGAAGTTGGAATTCTTTACTTTTAGTGTGAAACTGTAATGCAGACACCTAGGGATTATAGCATGATAGGAAAAGTTTTCTGGAAAGGCCTTAATGGACAGGGTACAATAATATTTAAAGATTATCGCTTTCCATAATAATGCTATATTATAGTTGATTTTCATTTTCCCGACTCTCAAAAATATTCATTTTGGCTGAGAGTCTTGAATTTTTTCCACTAAGGGTAGGACATGTGAATGTACTCAGAAATGTAAGGACTGAATTGGCGAATGTATTGCTAAAGAGGGTTAAGAGTTTGCTTTTCCTCTGGGAGGTGAAGTGGCAAAGCAGTTCAGAGCATGGCTCTGGAGCCAGGTTGCCTGCTTGACATCCCAGCTGCATTACTCATTTGTTGTGTGACTTAGGGCAAGTCACAGAAGGTCAGTTATCTTATTGGGAAATTGGAAATCATAATAGTGCTAGCCTGGTAGTCTTGTGAGCATTGGTTAAAAAAAAAAAAAATGCGTATTTAAAAAAATACTTTGTGGCTGGATGCAGTGGCTCACACCTGTAATCCTGGCATTATGGGAGGCTGAGGCAGGAGGATCGCTGGAGGTCAGGAGTTTGAGACCAGCCTTAGCAAGAGGAAGACCCCATCTCTACTAAAAATAGAAAAATTAGCTGGGCATTGTGGCAGGCACCTATAGTCCCAGCTACTCAGGAGGCTAAGACAGGAGGGTGACTTGAGCTCAGGAGTTTGAGGTTGCTATTGGCAACTAAAGGTTGCACTTTAGCTTGGGCAACAGAATGAGACTTTGTGTCAAAACAAAACAAAACCAAAAAACAAACAAAAAAACATTTTGTACCTTGCCTGGCATGTGTTTGACTTTTACTAAACATGATCTATGGCTATCAAATGAATAATTAGTGTACATTTAATAGGAAAAGGAAACAGGCAGGTAATTAGTAATGACTTTTAAGTTAATCTTAAAGATTTAACAGATTATATTAAGAGTGCTAATAGCAATAATGAGCAAAGAGGTGGGAATGCAGCACAGGGATTAAGTACAAAAACTGCATGCAGCGTTCCTTTTGTTATTTCTTGAAGCACAAGGCATTTTCTCTAGCATGATAACCTGTATGCACATATCAAATATGTTAACTGACAAATCACGACTAACTTCTCTTTTGATGTCTTTTTGCAGAATTAATTCTGTATGTCGCAGTTTTCAAGAGCTTAAGAAAATGGGATGTTTCTTCCTGTTGGTCAGAAGTTCCATCTCTTACACATATGCATGGCCAGTATTCTGTTGAGCAGTTTCATCTAAACGTGATCTCTTTCCATATACATGGAACAAGCTTGTACTTTCTGTCTCACCCTGCTCTGTCTGTACCCCACTGCTACCATGTTTACAGCATATTTCTGAAAGCTTATTACAGGAAACTTGAAAATGTGTTTCAATGAGAAGCTGTCAGAATCGTGATTTTACAACCAGGCATTTAAGATGTTTTGGTTTATCTTTACTTTAGGATGTGGCAGAGCGTCAGCAGGAATACAGAGAAAAACTCCAGGGCATATGCGATCTCCTCACCCAGACTGAAAACCGGCTAATTGGTCACCAAGAAGCCTTTGTGATTGGGGATGGCACAGTTGAGTTAAAGAAATACCAGTCCAAGCAGGAGGTAGAGTTTGGTTTTGTATTGGCAGCTCTGTGCATGTTTAATTACTATCATTTGGAAGGCAGTTAGGGTTATTGAAGAATACCAATAATTTTACCTTTTCAGAAGCAAGGCATGAGCTTGAGCTTTAAAATTTATGCTGAAAATTAGATTTCTAACTTTAAGCAAGCCAGGATATTTTCTTCACTATTTTGGTAGGAGAAATTGAGTGGAAAAGGTAGAAAGGTGGTTTGACAATGGAAATAACCTTGTGTGATAAATTAAAATTTGCACCCATTTAAGGCCAGCCTACTCACATGCAAATCAGGAAAAATAGCCACCAGTTTGAGTTCTTTCTCTTTCTTAATTCCTTCTTATTTCTTCCCTCTTTCTCTGCAATTTGTTTGTTTCTATTGGAGGAAAATGAAAACCAATAACAAAAATGACAGTTAAAGGTGTGTTTATTTTAGAGTCAGGAGAGAAGACATTCTCAATGTAATTAGATAGCTCTTGGTTCCTATGCCAGACTCTATCCATTGCCAGCTTTATAACTCAATCTCTGTGAGCCTCAGTTTCCCCATTGGTCATTTTTCCATTGCTACATAGTTTAAAAGTTAAGTAAATATTGTCTAAGTCACTAGCACAGTTAAAGTCACATATTAATGGCCCAATAAATAGGATTCTTTTTGATTCAGAAACTCATCAGAAAAATTTGAGAAGGATTAAAATAACATATGGAGAAAAATAATATTAAAACTCAAATAGGGCTTGGCGCTCATAGCACAGTGGTTACTGCGCCAGCCACACACACTGACGGAGCGGGTTTGAACCCAGCCCAGGCCAGCTAAACAACAATGACAACTGCAACAAAAAATAGCCGGGCGTTGTGGTGGATGCCTGTGGTGCCAGCTACCTGGGAGGCTGAGGCTAGAGAATCACTTGAGCCCAAGAGTTTGAGGTTGCTGTGAGCTGTGACGCCACGGTATTCTACCAAGGGGAACATAGTAAGACTCTGTCTCAAAAAAAAATTCAAATAATACAATGTAGAGAATTAAAATGCATAATAAAGGAGGAGGAGAAGAGGAAAATTACATAGAGAAATCTCAACAGAGAAAAGCTAGAACTACCAAAGAGGGATCTGAATCTTGAGCTTCCCAGCAGCCAGGGCAAAGAAACAAACATTACTGTTATAGAAGCTGGTGTTTAGAGGAAGAATGTATCTTATTTCACTGGGGAAACTTTTTATCCTGAGCAGTAGATATATAGTTGAAAATAAAGGTCTATTTTATTTTTATATTTATTTTTTTGAGACAGACCCTCACTCTGCCACTCTAGGTAGAGGGCTATGGCTTCAAATTAGCTCACAGCAACCTCATATTCCTGGGCTCAAGTGATCCTCCTGCCTCAGCCTCCTGAGTGGCTGGTACCTGCCATGATACCCGGCTAGTGTTTCTATTTTTAGTAGAGACAGGATCTTACTCTTGCTCAGGCTGGTCTTAAACTCCTAAGCTCAAGCAGTCCACCCGCCTGGGCCTCCCAGAGCTAGGAGTGCTAGTGAGCTACTGCATCTAGTCAAAAAATAAAGGTTTTAAAACAGTAAATATTATCTTGTATTTATAAGCTTAAAAATCTGATGTGTAGAAATTTTGACAGACTACGTACTGAATGCTTCAGTGTGTTCAGTGTTTCAGAGATTATATTCTTTTGTTAAACATGAAAATTCATGCTTTTCTTTAATGTTTGAGATTTTAAATTATATTAAATATTGTAATTGAAATAACCAATTCAAATTAACATACTGAATATGCTGTTCAGACTACACGTGCTAAGCTCTCAATCTCCATGCTCACTCCCTCTTTTACAATTACAACTTCGGAAGAGTAAAATAGATATAATTTAATAATTTGTTTTTTTTTTTTTTGTATCACAAGGAGTTACAGAACGACATGCAGGAACGTGCACAGGCTTTGGCAGAAATAGTGAAAAACACCGAGAACTTCTTAAAAGAGAGTGGGGAGAAGCTGTCATGTGACGACAAGGCTTTGATTGAACAGAAGCTTAATGAAGCTAAGCTAAAGTGTGAACAGCTCAATCTAAAGGCAGAACAATCGAAAAAGGAGCTGGATAAAGTTGTGACGACAGCCATCAAAGAAGAAACTGAAAAGGTTCCTATTTACATACGTGGCGCATTATTGCTACGTCCAAATGATTAGCTGAACTGCTGCTTGATGTATTACGTGATACCAGGTGGTAAACAATGATTAGCACCCAGGGCTGGAATTCTGGGTTTCTAGATGCACAAATATAATTGACCAAATATTACAAAAGGCTTAAAGAGTTGGCTTTGCCTAACTTTTTGTTAAAGTTTAAGAAAAGACTTCTTACGTTTCACATATTTCACAAGTGAAAAGTAAGAGACTTTCTACTTATGAAATTTGTGATCACTCATCAATTATAAAATTATTGGAATGTATTTTTAAGCACAAGAGAACTTCAGTGAAACTTCCTGTTGCACTAACGTATAATTTCAGCATGCTAAATTTTCCATGTGTGTCACTTTTTAGTATCCTTATTCTGTTTTAAAATGATCTCTGTACTTTTGCAGTGTCTTGAAACTCTGCCTCAGCCCATGTTCAGATTCCCTCTGTGAACTCTCCCTGCCCAGGTTGCAGCTGTGAAGCAGCTGGAAGAGAGCAAAACCAAAATAGAAAACCTGTTACACTGGCTGTCAGCTGTGGGCCAAGACTCAGAAAGGGCAGAGACGAGACTCAAAGAGGTCATTGAGCAGAATGGCACCCATTTTCAAGAAAGTGACGGCAAGTCCATGATTGGAGAAGAGGATGAAGTTAATGGCAACCTGTTGGAAACTGATGTTGATGGGCAAGTTGGAACCCCTGAGGAGAATCTGAACCAGCAATACCAAAAAGTTAAGGTGTGTTGTAAACATGACGATATTGTTCACTTCTATTTCCAGCAGTCACGTGGAAACAAACTAGGGCGTTAGTTATCTTTTCAAACCTTAATGACCCCACAGAGTAAAATCCATTTTTTTCTAGGTTCATCATTATGTCAAATACTATAAGTCATTGTGAGAGTTCTAACCAAGTCAAAGAATAATGAGAAATAAATCACTAGATACAGCATTCCCTGTGTAAGTGAAACAGAACAGTTACAGAGCGATTGCAGTGGGCCAGGCACTCTTCCAAGGAATTCTGCCTTAACAAATTTAGTCATCCCAATTACTGTTCTAGGTTTTGGTTTTTCATTTTGCAGATGGGGAAACTGTAGCAGTATTAAAGGAGCTTTCTGAAGTTAAATACATCTAGTAAGGGGTGAAGTTGGGACTTAAAATTAGGCCGTGTGCTCAGCCACCCTGCTAAATATTAATCCGTTTTCACTTAAGTCCCTCTTGAGTTCAGCTCAGCTATACAGCTATTGTTAAGAAGAGGTATAAAAGTCCTTCTAAAAAGTCTCTGCATGATTGCTAAAGCTTACATTAATGCTACTGTAGGAACAAGGGCAACTTTTGTAGAACCATTTCTCAAGAGTGTCATACAACTGATAATTTTGTTTCTATGTTCAGCCTTTGGTAGTTGGACAACTGGACTTTAGAAACTTTGGCAGTTCTGTTTATTTCCCTCCCATGCTTAGTTTTTGGAATCTTTGGCATAGGATGTGGAGTTCTTATAGAAACTATAAATTATTCCAGAAGAAGGGTGGGAGTGTTTACTCTGTCATCATATCAAGGAACTGTTAGAGGATCTTATTATGAAAAATCAGATCTCTTAAAATGAAAAAAAAACTGATGAATTCCTAAAGGAACTTTATTAGCCAGTTACAGTGGAGTCAAGAAAGGTTAGTAACTTGTCCACAGTAGTGAAAAATACCAGTTAAGTGGACTTAAAGGTGTCACACAGGAAAGTCTTTGTTTTTAGTCATGGTGTTCCTTCCTGAGCTTTTTACCTCGAAGAATATAGGAATCTGAATATGTTTTATGAAATTCTCATCTCTGGGCAGAGTGGAGAAATGGCCAAAGGGCCTGAATCAGTGATTTCTAGCTCTGAGTAGAAATCAGAGTCATGGGTCTTCAGAAAAGCCATTCTCCTCCTTACACCTTAGATTCCTCAACTGTAAAAGGAAAGGGATGGATTTGTAATTTACAAGGTATTCTATATACCTGTGCTGTTGTGTGCAAAGGTCCTCTGGAGGCTAGCATGTGAATATAATTCAAATACCAAAGATAGTCTGTGGGAGAAATATTATTTAGTCAAAAATGTTTATCCTGTGCCTATAAGGCTGCAGGCATTGTTACAGACGTGAGGACACCAGTGTTAAGGAGCCTATTGTCAGCTGGTTAATTGGGAGCAGACGCAGTGAGGGAGCCGTTGCCCTATACCAGTGCTTCTAACTCCTTTTCACTTCACAGCACACAGGCCTTGTACTCAGCCCCCGAGTGCTAGCACCTTTCTGGGTTCTCGGGATTCCCTATCCTGGCCCCACAGATAAGAACTAATTTAGATGGGATGTTAAAAGGTGATGAGTGCTAAGGGGAAAAAAAGTTGGGGAGTTAGAAGAGGATGGTTAACTTTTCAGTGTTTAAATAGGGCTTAAAGGAGATGACTGATGAAAGATGTTACTAGATAAAGAATAATATAAGAAAAAGGTCCTGAGGATCTTCCAAGGTGGGTAGAAGAGTGGGTGTAGCAAAGAGGTTAGAGGTGGTGGAAAGAGCTCTGTTATTGGCTCCATGTAAACCATTATAAGAAACAGAGAAAATTGCCCCAAAGGATTATTTTCCTTTTTGCCACATCTGTGTGGCATATTGAGGTGAATGGGAAGAGGTTGTATGGCTGGAAGGAAAGGGACTTTAGCCACCTGCTGCCCTCACCAGGCTGTGGGACCAGTAGCTGTGGGCTTCTATGACCTGCTCACAGTACCCCCGTCCAAGAGCTCTGCCTTTCTGCCCGCAGGGTGGATTTGACCTCTGGGATATGCTAGACTCTGCAGTATGTGATCTCATATACTCCTTACAGCAAACCTGGGGTAGGTAGGAGTTATTGCCTCCATTTTCATAGGCAGGAAATGGAGGCCCCGTGAAGCTAAGCAGCTTCCTCTACTATTCTCTTCGTATCTTACTTTAACTTCCATTGAGCCTCTCTGAATGCACGGTGTTCTTACTTAATTATTGTTGAAATGTTTTTATAGCTTTAAAATGACAGACTCTTCCTTCCGCATAAATGTTTTTCTAGGATCATTTCTTAATTAAAAAAAAATAACATACTTATTTGCTCAACAATTAGGTACCAACGTTAGCAGTCCTTTTTGGATAGCTTGTAAGGAAGCAGTGAATAAAATGGGATCAAATGATAGATGCTTATGAATTGGAACAGAAATTTGTTACATTTTTTCCAAATTTTGCAAAACCAGTATCTGTCCTGTGTGATTATCTGAATGCTTTCTAGGGAAGGTTGGAAACCTCCTTAAAAATAAGATTAGAGTGCTCAAAATGCAGTTCTTGCTATTCTGATATTCATCTGGGAAAGGGGGATATTGTGCAGCTTGAAAGGGGGAGTGAGAAGCGAATTGTAACCTTTGTGGATCCTTGAATCCTGTCAGTCCTGAAGCAACAGGGAGCTGTCACAGTGTCATTCTGTCACTGCGTGAAGGTCACTGTCAGTTTCTTTCTACATAGGCCCAACACGAGAAGATCGTCTCTCAGCACCAAGCCGTCATCATTGCCACTCAGTCCGCTCAAGCCTTGCTGGACAAGCAAGGCCACCATCTCTCTCCCGAGGAGAAAGAGAAGCTGCAGAGGAACATGAAAGAACTGAAAGCTCATTATGAAACGGCCCTGGCAGAGTCAGAGAAGAAGGTGAAGCTCACGCACTCCCTGCAGGAAGAATTAGAGAAGTTTGACGCTGACTATGCTGAGTTTGAGCACTGGCTGCAGCAGTCGGAGCAAGAGCTTGAAAACCTGGAGGCCGGCGCAGACGACTTCAGTGGCTTAATGGCCAAACTGAAGAGGCAGAAGAGTTTCTCAGAAGACGTCATTTCTCACAAAGGCGACCTGAGGTACATTACAATTTCTGGAAACAGAGTGTTAGAAGCTGCCAAATCTTGCGGCAAGAGAGATGGCAGCAAGGCTGATATTGATACCTCTGCAACCCACCGAGAAGTTCAGAGCAAACTGGATCACGCCACTGACTGCTTCAGGTCTCTCTACTCTAAGGTAATTTTATTTTTTAAAGGAGAGAGAAATCTGAGACTATCATCTTCACTCTGTCCTCTTAAGTTTTCTTTTGGCATTAGAAGCAAGAAAATCTAAACCAGAAGCAGGGAAAAAAGGTAGTTTTCTGACACCTCCCTTGGTTTTAATTCATCTTTGTTGACTTCTAAAAAATGCACTTTAAGATAGAGGCTTAAAGGTATTTTATTTACTCAGTTTTGAGGGAGTGGTTTTCAGGAAACCGCTGCTCTAGAACATGTTCATATCTAGTCTGACCACCAGATGGCATTTGTGTACTGAGGAAGCAAAAATAGTTTGCAGCCTCTCAAGCTTGGGAACTGAAGATTCGTCTCAGGCTGTTCTGTTCACAACTAATACAAGTACTTGTTTTACAGGTATTTGATCAGTATATTATTTTAATACTTAATGACTAACAGACTTTTTTTCTTCTTTTACTTCTGTGGACGACAAGTAAAAGGGTTCTGTTTAAAAGAAAATCTAAGAATGTGCTCCCCTGTTTGCATTATAAACTGAACAGACTTGCCAAGTAGAAAGATTTGAAGACCATTATCGTCTCTTGGGCATTACTTCATTCAAATAGACTGCCTTTCTTGTGTTAATCTTGTGCAATATGGAGAAAAAATTTACCAAGCACCTTTAAAACTGTCCATCCAATGCCTATCTGTACACAGGTTGTATAAAGCCCACTGGCAATGGACGTGGCAGATCTGCTTCCTATGATGATTGATATCTTTAGCCTTCATTCTGGGTTAAGAATTAGCCCTTGTAAATATATTTTTGATTTTTAAGTTGGTAAAATCTAGAACACTCTCCTTATTTTTAAGGCTACTCTTTTGGCTTCTTAGAGAATATTTCTTCACATAAAGAAGAAAATCTTAGCCCCTTATAAGAGATTTCATAAACTTTGAAGTCTGTTTTTTTCCAAGTTAGATCACAGGCTATAAAATTGTTTGATGCAAATGAAAATAATAGGTTTTAATCTCCTACCCCTTTTCTCTTTTAATTTTTAGTGCAATGTTCTTGGAAATAATCTTAAAGATCTGGTGGATAAATACCAACACTATGAAGATGCTTCATGTGGGCTCATTTCCAGCCTCCAGGCCTGTGAGGCCACAGCAAGCAAACACTTATCTGAGCCTGTTGCTGTAGACCCCAAAAATCTGCAAAGACAATTGGAAGAGACCAAGGTAAGAAGAGAGAGAGAGAGATATCCAACCTCTCAATAGTCTTCCTGAAAGGATTACGGTTTCCCATAATTTTGTGAAAGCTTCACTTAAGGTAGGGGAAGAACAATGTGAAAGTGTACTTCTCCCTCCAAGGGAAGTTATGATTGTTTCTCTACAGTCTATTCATTCCCACCCTCACAGCCCCCCACCCCACCCCTGTGCTGTCATTTAACTGGTTTGACATTGCTGTGAGGGTTTGTCACCTGCATTCTACTATCCCTCCTACCCCCCACCCCAGAAAACCCAATATTATCCAGGCCACTTTATATTTATTTATTTTTCACATTGTTTTTCTCCTCCATTAAAATTATGCTCAGAGGACAAATGTTTGTGTCTGTTTTTTCATTGCTGTTTTCACATCACCTAGAACATTACCTGGTGCAGAGTAGGGACTCAGTATTTGTTCAAGAATGGACAGGTGGAAGGGAAGAAGTGATGTCACTGTCATATTTGGGAGTTCTAAGGACCAGGAGTAGAGTTCATATTGAGTGTCCTCATAATTCATAGAGACACAAATTTCAATTATTACCTAGCATAGTTCTCAGAAAGCCTTTCTGCTCTTTCAGAAATACAGATTATGTCGGAATTACATCATCAGGGGGGTTTCTTTCATGCTTACAGTGGCAAAGAAAATCTCTTAATTTATTTTTTAAATTTAAAGCATATTTAACTTTAAGGTAAAGGGGAAGAAAGTTTAAAACAGTTTATTCTTATTTAGTACAACCAATTATTTTACAGTTTAAAAGTTTCATTATTTCATAAATTTATTCTGTGATTCCTTTTAGCAATGGGTAATAGTAGCTTAATTACTGATTAAACAACTGCCTTTCAGAATTTAATCGCATGTTAGTTAAAGAGTCAAATATCTTCTTTGCCATGTTAATAAGCTTATTGGGCAAGCTTGAAGTCAGGCATGGGCTGAGACCAGTGACTTCTGGCTGGAAGAACACTAAGTCTTACCTGGGGTGAAATGCGGCTGGGTAAGGCCCAGGAGAGGGCCTGTAAAGGGGGTGGAAGCAGGACGAAAGGAGGGAAGGGGAGAGCACGGAGGTAAAGATGATACCTCTGTCCTCTTCATATTATGCAGTTATATAGTCCCTCAGTGCACACCAGGGAGGTTCCCTGGGCCAGATCAGCATCCCCAGATTGACGCAGCCTTCCCAGACAATCACATGAAGGCCTCCTGCCTTCACATGTGCATTTTCAGTCCTGGATTTTTGTCTTTGTTTTTATTTTTCTTCCTCTTTTCCACAAGCATAGAAACAGATCTGCTTTAATTAAGTTTTCAGTTCCCATTTAATTAAGTGTTCAAGGACACTATCCTGTGGTGGGGGTAGAGATACATTAAGGCTGTTATTTTGGTAGGAATTACCACTAGTTTAAAATGATTAAGATTGCCTGTATTACATTTAATTGGCAAATTTGGTATTTTAATATGGGAAATATATAAAATAGAAATATATTTAAAGTTAGAGCTATATTAGGAAACTGATTATATCCTCTATAAAAATAATTTTTATATAATTAGAGCAAAGAAAAAGAAAGAAAACCCAAATGAATGCTAGAATGATGTGACTTTTTAATTAAATAGATGCATGTATTAATTTTAAAATTGAAGAACATATTTGGTAAGTGTTATAGAAAAAGACTCCTGTAGTCCTAAGGCAGTTAAAGAAAATAAAAATGAGAGAGACGTCTCAGAAGAAAATAAATTCCAATTAAGCCACAGAACAGTTTTAAAAATTACTTGTATAATTAAAGTTGTTCCTGGCACATGTATAAACCTTTGCTGCATAGTATCTCAAGATACGTCAAGGATAAATTTTTATGAGGATTAGGTTGTCTCCACTTTTTCATTTTTATTAACAACATTTTACAATTACTTTTAACAATAACAAACACATAACACTACTATAAAAGTCAATCTTTTCCACATGTAACACACTATATCTTCTACTTAAATTTTATTGTATAATACGTGTAATTTTGGGACACCCAGTTATTTTATTTGAAATAATTATTTCCAATAGTGTCTTGTTATTAACATTATTATTCAAGGAACTGTTAACATTATTGTGAATAGTCTGATACCTCTGGGCTATAATAACATTATTCAAGAGCCCCTTCCAGGGAAATCAGTGGCTAAAACAAGATTTTACACACATAAGAGGTACAGAAAGCAGGATTCTGGGGGCTAGTCTAGAGGCCAGGTTGGGAACCAGCCCTCTAGACTCAGATTATGTTGATTGACGGTGTCTCCTTCCAGTTCGCACCAGTCTCGGGTGAAGTTAAGTCAGGAGATGTATATTAACTGGACAAATGACCATAGCTTTATGGACCTCACGTTTTTCTGGTCCAGGCAAGGAGACAGAGGTCGTAAATCTCGCAGTATTTCCTATCACAAATGCTTCTTTCCTGTTTTAATCTCAAGGAAATCCATTCAAAATAATATAAGATACCTATGGGAATACTCGGAATTTGCAGTTTTGTTTCAAAGTAGCACTGTAAACCACAATTGTCATTAAATTATAACTGGGTACATGTTAGGAATTAAAACTATGAACTCTCTTGAATGTGATCATCAAAAGTAAAGGCATGTGTTGCTTTGAAAAGAAGTAAAGAGGGGATGTCTTTTTTATAACCTGTTTCTAAGGTATTTTTTCACGTATGTGTATATATATGGATGTATATTCATAAACATTTGTGTGCTGGCTTTTGTGCAGATACAAAGATGTAAAAACCCTGACTTTGCCCTTAGTCAACTCACATTCTAAGGTCACATTCTAAGGGGGTGGTGCCCTTAAATTTATTTCATCTCCTACGTGACCTTGTGATGTGAATAAACTGTTCCTATAGCCTAAATTTCAATTTGGTTAAAGATAATGTTCATGTCTTAAGGGATTTGTTAGACTTTCTGTGACTGAATCTCTAGGAGAATGTCCTGAACAGATCCACTCTGATGAGACTCCTCTGGCACCTTGACACAGCTGTAGGGACTGAAGGATTCAGGATGGCATGTCCACCCTAGTTTGGGGGCCTTTCCACGTATGCTGGGGCCACCTGCATGTCACCACTGTTTCCTGGATTATGATTAGTTGAGGAAGTATTTACCATTAGCTTTGGGCATTTATTTTAAATAACAATAAATAATATTGAAGTAGAGGAAGCCCTGTTGAGGTCTTAAACTTAGCATCTTCATTTAGTTACTTATTCACTCATTTAATCAGAAAATTTTATTGGAGAGCTCTAGGCACTGATCATAGAAAGCTGAAAATGAGGAATTCCTTAGTTCTCAAGATGGTGATAGTTTGATAGGATAGATAAATAAATCCAATATTAGTCACAGGGTATCTAGGGTCCTCCTGGGGGGTGGGGAGTACGTAATGAAACTTGGAGTGAGGAGGAGAGTTAAGGAGGGTTTCCCAGCTGAATATTAAATGGTGATTTAAGAGCCAGGTTCTAGATGATAGAGGTTATGTTGCATGAAAAGCTTGATATGTAGTGATGTTAAGGCATTGGGTCCCACTATAATAACTAGCTAAGAAATATCTGTATTGTTGGACATTTCTGGAAGAGAAAGTAGAAAAAAGATGAGACTAAAAATAGAATTAGGAAATAGATTTGACTGGACCTTTTATTACATGCTCACGTCCTGGGCTTTGTTATGAAAGCTACTGCAAGGTTTCAAATTATGAAGTGGTATATGGTCAGATGTGCATTTTAGATAAGACATGCTGGGACCCATAACAGGGAAATGGTTGGAGATGGGAGCACCGTAGGAGTCTTTAATCCAAGTGAGAGATTATCCTGCAGCGATCCAGAAATTTTGATCAGAGCAAAAGTTAGCTTTTAAAAAATATTAAGTAGGTAAAATTATCATGGCTTGATGGTCGAATTTGCAGATGGAAAAGAAGCCTTAGAGAGGCTGCTATCTAGGAGGAGTCCTGGGTTTACTACTTGGGTGATGAGATTTGACCCCAGGAGGAAGTACAGCTATTGAGAATGAGAAGATGATTACAGATTTAGCTTTTTTTGAGTTTGAGGTGACTTGGAAACACCCAGATGGAAACATTTAAGAGGCACCTAGAAACCTGGGCCCGTGTCCAGAGATGAGTTCATCTGCAATCTGAGTGTGAGAGTGGAAGAGGAACTAGGACCTGCTGTGAGATCGTGAGATCAAAGATGCGTGTAGGGCCGTGTGGCCAGACAGCCCCCTGGGCAGAGAGCGCTCCAGGCACCGGAGGAACGCGGGGCCACACTGCTGAAGACGTGCCCATGCTTCCTGCCTCTACCTTTTTTCTCCTCCTCCTCCTCATTGTGGGACTGCGTCTGCTCACTCAGAGACTGGCAGGGACCTCTCTTCAGTAAACTCAAGGACTCATTAGTCTTGGTTTACGTGATCCTTTCTTAAGCAATTGACACTGTTAACCTTTTCCCCTTTCTCTCTTCCTTTAGTTTTGGGGACAAAATTATCCTAGACCCATTGCCACCTCCCTGATCACCTGTGTTCTCTCCTTTCCCCATTACTTAAATACTCTTCATGGGTCGTTATAATCTCCTTCTCTGGTGTCCTGTGCTTTTTCATTTAACAGCCTCATCATATATCTTTGTGTGTGTGTGTGTGAGACAGAGTCTCACTATGTCGCCCTTGGTAGAGTGCCGTGGCATTGTCATAGCTCACAGCAACCTCAAACTCTTGGGCTTAAGTGATTTTCTTGCGTCAGCCTCCCCAGTAGCTGGGACTACAGGTGCTCGCCACAACGCCTGGCTATGTTGCAGTTGCCATTGTTGTATAGCAGGCCCCAGCTGGGCTACGGGTGCTGAGCCCTCATCACATATCTTGACCTCCAGTTCTCTAGCTTGTTCAGAGTCCCCTCAGTCTCCAGCTTTGCTTGTCTTTTCCTCACTTTTGTTTTCAACAAAAGAGTCCGACCTCACTGAGAATCTTTGGATCCTTTCCTTTCTTTGTCCTTTGTTCCCGCCCCTGAAGCTGTGCTGTCTACTAGACTGCTCTAAGGTGATGGGAATGTTCTGTAATTGCACTGTCCAGTATGGTAGCCACTAGTGTCCCCTGGCAGCTGAGCACGGCAAATGTGGCTAATGCAACTGAGGGATTGTATTTTTTATTTTATTTAATTTAAACAAATTTAAATTTGAAAAGCCTATGTAGTTAGTTGTTACCATATCTGGCAACTTTGGTAACTTTTTACCAACTCCTTTGGTCTCTTTCCAACCCTGTAACTAATTCTATTTTCAGTCCCCAGATTACTGAGGAGTGGAGAAGTCCTCGGTCCCAGCGGTCCTCATTGTTTTGTTACTGCTGAAGCTGCCCCCAACAGTAGCTCCTCTTTATATCTTCCCTATGGAATTTTCCCCATGCAGCACTATGAACTTAATCCTGCTACAAGATATCCCTGAGCAGGTTGACGCCTTTCTCAAAAGCCTTGAATAACTAACTCCCTATTGCTGCCCCATCAAATGTTAGCCTGACATTGGAGCCCTTTCCAGTTCTATTTCTGGTTTTTCACCCATACGTATTTTCAAACTGGACAGGGCTCTTCCCCTTCTCCTGTGATTCTTCTGTCCCCATCTCCGTGTCATTCTTTTTTCTGCAGGGAAATGCTCTCCCGCCTTCTCAAGGACCCATCCCAGGGCCATCCCATTGAGGTACCCCTCATTTCCCTCCCCAGTTTTTTTTCCTCTCCACTTCTAGTCGCATTTTCTTACTCACCTTTGGCACCTAGCAGCCTTAGACTTGCCTTGCGAGTTAGCTTTTTGTCTGTTTTTATTTTTGTATTTTCACAAATGTAACAAGGCCTTTTGAATTTTTTAAATGTTTAGTAACTTTTATTTTTTGTTTGTTTTATTTTAAGACATTTACAAGGTACAAGTTGAATTCTGTTCCATGTTTATCTTTATAGTGGTGGAGTCTGGGCTTTTGAAGTTGGGTACATTGTACCCGTAGGTAATTTGTTATCCCTCACCCCTCCCGCCGTCCCACCTGTGATCTCCAGTGTCCCTTCTGTGTCTTTGCATGGCTGTAGATAAGCTCCGATTTGTAAGTGAAAATGTGCAGCATTTTTCTGTTCCTGAGTGACTTCACTTAAGATACTGGCCCCAGTTCCCTCCAAGTTGCTGCAAAAGTCATTATTTCATTCTTTCTTATCATTGAATAGTATTTCATTATAGGTATAGGTATACACATACACACACACACACACATACACCATATTTTCTTTATCCACTCATCAGTTGATGAGCACTTAGGTCAATTCCGTGTCTTTGCAATTGTGAATTGTGCTGTTTTTAACATGTGAGTATAGGTATTTTTTTTTTTTTTTTATCAGTTAAGTGAATTTATTGACCAGATTGGTAAAAGGAATAGACTAAATCTCAACAATTATGGAGCTAATAGTTTTAATCATGTGTTAAACCAATGAGGAACCTACCCATGTTTCAGAGATTAATATATTTTCCTTTCAGTGTAGTTTTTTTTGTTTTTGTTTTTTTTAATTAAATCATAGCTGCATACATTGGTATGATCATGGGGCATCATGCACTAGCTTCACAGACCATTTGACACATTTTCATCACAATAGTTAACATAGCCTTCCTGGCATTTGCCAGGTAGTTTTTTGATATAATGATTTCTTTTCCTCCGAGTAGATACCCAATAGTGTGATTGCTGGATCAAATGCTAGATCTACTTTTAGTTTCTTGAGGAATTTCCATACTGCTCTCCATAGAAGTTGTACTAATTGATTGTACTAATTCACAGTGTGTAAGTGTTCCCTTTTCACCTTCTCCTTGCTAGCATCTATTGCTTTTTGACTTTTTAATAATGGAGAGTATAATTGGAGTAAGACGGTAACTTCTATGGAATTAACAGAAATAAACATGACTCAGTATTGAATTAGGATATACTGATAGGGATGTCATTAATTATCTCTATCTCCTTCCTTGGAGTAAAAAGGGCCTTTTGGGTTTTTGTCCTTCCATTTTTTCCTTTGCCCTCTCTCCTTCCCTCCCTTCTTTTCTTTTTTTTTTTTTGGGGGGGGGGCGGGGTGTTGTACCAAGTCTAGAACCATAGAGCAAGACATAACTCAGGCTAAAATTACGGAGTTATAAGATTAAGAACCAGGCAAATTATTCTGAACCCATGACAAAGGGGTTTATTTCAAGCCTGACTTTGTACATGTCTTCTCCAGCCTATATGATGCTTTTGCTAATACTGGTTTATAACTGGCCTTATTTTAAGAACTTTGTAACAAGTTTAGGATAAAGTTTATATGATGAAAAGTTTGCCCCTTTCAGTTTAACTTCATCTTAGAAATAATTTTTTCCGTATCAGAGATCTATTTTTTAGTCCTACCAAGTATAACTGAAAAGCATTTAATCCCAAAGGCTCTGCAAGGACAAATATCAAGTCAGCAGGTTGCTGTTGAGAAACTGAAGAAAACGGCTGAAGTGCTTTTAGATGCCAGGGGTTCTCTACTTCCTGCCAAGAATGATATCCAGAAAACACTCGGTAAGGTGTCCACTTCTCCACCTCCTATCTCGCAGGTGAATTCTACATACAGCTGTTCTGACTGATGGGGAGAAAGCGTTCACTACTATAGAGTTTATTATTTGTGATTTTTCTTTGTGAAATGGTGTTGCTGAATCTGGGAAAAGGCATGCCTTCTTTGGCAGTATCAGAATATTAGGAGGGGAAGCTATGCAGCTTGAAATGAATTTATTTTCATTTTAATTTTGTGTTTATAAAATGTAACAGAAACTCATTATGTAATGCCCACCACAAGAAGTAGAACTCTACAAAATTCTCTGGGTTGATGGGATTGGGCAGAGACTGAAAATAGACTCTCTGAGGGTCTTTATCAGTAGTGGGGACACAGGGTTTAGGAATTGAGAGTTGTGCTACTTTCTGTGCTCTGGAAGAAGTTTGTGAGTGGCCTTACTCAAAGTGGGTGTTCTAGTGACCCCAATTCTTTAGGAATGCTAGAAACTCGTAAGTAGTTACAGAGGTACTTTTGTGCCCTCTTGCATTAGATGAATGCATTTCTTGAGAGAACTGTATTATATATATTTTTTTACCCACTCATAGTATTTAGTTTATGCTAAATGTACAATAGATTATCAATAAGTGTTTTTTACTGGCTCATTGTATGTATTTTTTTGTTTTTAGTTTGCTGCTTTTCATAATATTTAATGTGTGAGTCAAGGTTATTTTGTATTTCCATGTGTGAACGTGTGAAATAAAAACCTTCCACAGCAGATGATGAGACATATGTTTCACACCACACAGAGCAAGAATTAAAATGTGGGTAGAAATTTTATATGAAGAGAAGGCTGGAACTTTGCTTTTCTAAAACCATGCTGTGGAAGGAAAACACACCTTGAAACAGGCACATGTATTATACACACATATAAATTATGTATACATATAATTATATGTACACATTGCTACATTATTATGTGTACTGTAATTATAAAATACAAAAATATAGAATTTTAAGGTCTAAGATGAAACTGTGAACACATTTCTAATATTTTGTTTCTCCATTCCAATGCATCTCTCGTATATCTATATTGGAAGCCAATGCTGTAAGAACTTACTTGGGTATAGGGATTTAAAAGACAAAGACAGACTATCTTATTTGTATTTCTGTTATTTGAAGAAGCATTTTGATATTTCCCCATTGTTAAGTATACATAAGTTTCATATTGTTTAAAATTCATTTGTCACATTACTTTAAGACATTGAAACCTTTCTGCCATAATTTTCTAGAAATATGTGAAAGTGTATTTAAGATATAGAGTTTCTTTAAGATATATCTGACTTCTAAGAAAACCAATGACTTTGAAACAATAACATACTCACAGTAGGTTCTTTTTGTACCATTTTCTAAAATATTTTTAGTTACTAAAAACAAGAATTTACTCTAATAATTTTTCATCACCAAGAAGTACAGAATAAACAGTGTCTTTGTTCAGGCTGCTGTAAGAAAAATACCATCGATTATGAGGCTTAGACAACAAACATTCATTTCTCATAGTTTTGGGTGCTAGAAGGCTGATACCAGGTGCCAGTGTGGTCAGATTCCTGGTGGGGGCCTCCTCCTGGCGTACACATTGCTGCTTTCTTGCTGTGTCCCCATATGGTTGAGAATGGTGGAGAGAGATCATCTCTTTCATGTCTCTTCTTACGAGGACACTAATCCCCTTCACAGGGGCTCCACCCTCATGACCTCGTTACGGTCTTAGAGAGACAGGAAAAGCGTGTATTTTTCCTACTCTCTCGTGCCCTCCACCACAACAAAGATCACGTCTGTGAGCAGATGTGCGGCATGTCTTCCCCATGCTCCACACATGTCTCCAGTGTTTACTAGACAGGTGTGCTGAAATTCAGTTCAGTTCTGACACTGCGCGGGGAGTTAGCATCAGACCTTAAAAGTTAAGGGCTCATGGCTCGGTGCCTGTAGCTCAAGTGGCTAGAAGAGTGCCAGCCACATACACCAGAGCTGGTGGGTTCAAATCTAGCCCAGGCCTGCCAAAACAACAATGACAACTATAACCAAAAAAAAGCCAGGCGTTGTGGCAGATACCTGTAGTCCCAGCTACTTGGGAGGCTGAGGCAGGAGAATCATTTAAGCCCAGGTGTTGGAGGTTGCTGTGAGCTGTGACTCCACATCACTTTACCCAGGGTGACAGCTTGAGGCTCTGTCTCAAAAAAAAAAAAAGTTAAGGACTCAGCCTCAGAAGACTGTCCCCATTCCAGGGGCCAATCCCAAATCCTAGGTTGTGAGCTATACTTCAGTCTGATCAACTATAAACCAGGGTTCCTATAACCCTCTTTGGGTTCGATGAATTTGCTAAAGTAGCTCACAGAACTTAGGGAAACACTTTACTTACATTTACACATTTATTATAAAGGATATCACAAAGGATACAGAAAACTAGCCAGATGGAAGAGGTCTGGCTTAGAATGAGGTAGGAGAGAAGGGGAGCAGAGTTTCCATGCCCTCTCCGGATGCACCACCCTCCAAGAACCTCCAAGCATTCAGCCACCTGGAAGTTCCCTGAGCCTAGTCTTTTCAGATTGTACAGAGGCTTCATTACATAGGCATGATCAATTGTATCATGACCATTGATATCCACTCAACCCTCAGATCCTCTACCTCCCCTGGAGGTAAGGGAATGAGACTGTTAGTTGCAACCCTCGATCACATGGTTGGTTCCCCTGGCAACCTGTCCCCATCCTGAGGCTGTGAAGGAGTCCAACAACGTTCATTACCTGTTTAGAATAAAAAATGCTCCTGTCACCCAGGAAATTCAAGAGCTCTGTGTTAGGAACTGGGATCAAAGACCAAGTGTCAGAACAGAAGATTTTCCCAGTGCCCATGTTCTGAGGAAACCACAAGCTTGCTAGGGGCTCTTAGTTGGGAACCATGGTCAAAGACCAAATATTTCTTATTATATCACAATATCACACCTTCCAAAGGCCCCACCTCCAAATGCCATCACATGAGGGATTAGGCTTCAGTTTACTTCAATATATGAATTTGGGAGGACAAAAACCTTCAGTCCATAGCAAACAGTAACGCTGAAAGTGTCTTCCTTACAGCGGAATCTCTGTAGTTAACCACCTCTCTACAATGACCACTTCCTTAAGTTGACCTAATTTTCATAGACCGGACGTGTGTGTATCAGTACCAGAGGCCTAGTTCCAAATGTTGAACAGTTTGTTACACGAACTTGGATGGTCAACTTGCAGAGGTTCTACTATATATGAAGATAGTGGACTTTCTTTGGGCTATGACTGACCATGGCTAAACAGATCACTGATGTTACTTACAGAGTTGCCCAGTTGACAGGCAGCTCACCTGCCAATCTCAAGCTGCGGTTCAGAGCATCTGCTCATGTAACTTTCAGATTAGGGCTCATATTTGAACCCACTGCTTGTTTCTTCTGCCTATAGCATCTTGGTACATGTGAAATGCCAGCTTCCTCCCCACTTATGGGTTTCATTGTGTTTTAGTAAGAGGAGCATGATTGTCTCCTTAAATCATCTAAACTTAACCTCCTAATTCAGCTGTTTTCTCATGATATACCATTAAAATGATCTAAAAGAAATACTGTGTTGTTGTGGATTATATATCACAGGCCAAACACAGCATGTGAGATATTTGGTTTTATAGAAATGTTTCAAGTCACAACTTTTTCTGCTGAAGCAGTCTACTTCAGGCTGAAGCAGTCTATATCAGGCTAAAGCACTCAGATATTAGTAAAATACTTTCCAAATTCCTGGACAATATGTGATAAATTAAATTCATGCTTAAAAACAGATTGCATTTCAGAGAGAGATGAATGCATTAAAAACCATAGCTCTTTAAACTTCTCATTGGTCTGCAATATAGACGGTAGGATGTTAAAATATAGTCAAGTGAAAACTAACCCAGAAAGCGTTTTTTTAAAGCATCTTTATCTCCCATGAGATAGGTGGTTAGCTGGTTAAGTTTATTTTCCCCTTTTTTCCTGCTATTAAACTTTTAAGTAAATTCAATTTTTGTATATTTTAGAAGCATAATCTCAACTTTTTTAAAGTGGATTTTCATTGTTGTCTATTTTTTCAATTCATTTGTATCAGCAATTTCTGTGTATTTGAGTATTTTACTTAAGCTGTGAAAAATGACAATAACGGTGTATTGTCTCCTGCGGATAGCTGTATATTGACCATCATCTTTTTTTTCTCCAAGTAGTTACCAGTAAGTATAGCTAACTTGAAATGTCAGACTGGGAGCCAATAGTTATTCCAAAGGTTTGCTGTTTGGACTGTTCTTTCATCTCTCTAGGATAATTCAGATGTTTGTGTATCCAAAAAAATATGGTTTCGAATGCAGATGATATAAATAATAACTTGTTTAAAAATGTCAATTTTTCATTTTCTATTAGGCATTTTTCTTTTCTTCTTAAGGTTTTAGGTGGTATTCTGATTATGCATTATGAATTTATCACTTAAACTTTTAAAATCTTCTAATTCACTTTGGTGTATTTTTGAAAAGAGGTAGGGCAAATAGAACTTTGTAGTTAATAATTTCCTGATCTGTTTGGATTAGATGACATTGTTGGGAGATACGACGATCTGTCCAAGTCTGTTAATGAACGAAATGAAAAGCTGCAGATAACCCTGACCCGTTCACTGAGCGTGCAGGATGGCTTGGATGAAATGCTAGACTGGATGGGAAGTGTGGAAAATTCTCTGAAAGAACAAGGCCAAGTTCCCTTAAACTCTGCTGCTCTTCAGGATATCATTAGTAAAAACATTGTAAGTGACTTTTTAAAAAGAAAAAAAAAAAATTACTTACATTGAAAAAGTTTTATAAGCTCAAAAAAATGAGTAGATTTAAGATAAATTTAAGGAGACAAAAAAGAGAAAATGATGTTTCCTGAATATAACAGTCTGGGAAGTAATGCTTGGGAAAAATCAAGTGGGCAAAATTGTTTTTCTGTATAGAAGAATAGAAAGAGCTCTGTGTACTTTTCCTGGAATATTATTCATTATAGAGGCCTTACACATACATTGAGTCTTGTTTATCATTGCTTCCGCCAGCTGCACATGCGGCTAATCAGATCAATCACATTGTTGTCTGGCCTTTTAAAAATTAGGACCATGGCTAATCCCCAGGCTCCATTAGATCTCGGGGGTTGCTGAGTAGCAGCAGCCTCCTGCCCCAGTCAGGCAACTATAGCCAGCTGCTATCCACTTTCCCTTGAAGAGATTTGGGATGGGATTCCTCCAGGGACAGATCAAACTTGTCATTCAGTTCCGACCGTTGGCACTCTTAGTCACAGGTTGTTCAGGCTTATGTTGTTATGAGTAGTCATAAAAAAAATTCTGTCACATTATTTGTAAACATCATTATAAAACAGATGCAATATTGGGTTTGTTTCAGATGTTGGAACAGGATATTGCAGGGAGACAGAGCAGTGTAAATGCCATGAATGAAAAAGTGAAGAAATTTATGGAAACAACAGACCCCTCGACTGCATCCTCACTGCAAGCCAAGATGAAGGATTTGTCCGTTCGGTTTTCGGAAGCAAGTTGTAAACATAAAGAAAAGCTCGCCAAAATGGAGGAGCTCAAAACCAAAGTAGAATTGTTTGAGAACCTCTCAGAAAAGCTCCAGACATTTTTGGAAACAAAAACTCAGGCTCTCACTGAAGTAGACGTGCCAGGAAAAGATGTTACTGAATTGTCTCAGTATATGCAGGTGTGTCTTCCTAAAAACACATGAGGCCAGTCAAGTAGGGAGTCAAGACTAACTAATATGCTTATTGGCAGATTTATAATCAACAGTTGTCATTTTAATTGCTTATGGTTTAATAAAGATGTTTTCTCCCATTAAAAATCTCAAAACCCCATATTCTCCTTGAAGAACTTTGCTCAGTGATTAGAAATAAATATCACTTTTCATACATGTCATAGATGATAAAAGTATTATCTATATGCTATAACTCACAGAGAGACAAATATAGAATACATTTTAAATTAAATAAAGTTTTCTGTGTTTTCTTTCAAATAGCCTTCCTGCATTTTGTTATATTTAGATTACTGATCTTAGGCTGACACTTACTCCCCTGGGAAGTTCTGAGTAGAGTTATTCTGATCCCACATGTATGTGGATGGAATGTCCATTGAGCATATAGCAATATCTGTATTGACTAAGTATCTAATGCTTTTTAGGAATCAACTTCTGAATTCTTAGACCATAAGAAGGATCTTGAAGTTTTGCATAGTCTCCTGAAGGAGATATCCAGCCATGGCTTACCAGGCGATAAAGCTCTGGTTTTTGAAAAAACAAATAATTTGTCAAAGAAATTCAAAGAAATCGAAGATACCATCAAAGAAAAGTAAGCACCACTTAAAAAATTATACTTTATTCTACTTGATAGCATTGTAATTAGAATCAATTACTTTTTTTCTTATATAGATAACTGAAACTATTTTAAAAACTTGAGAATAAGCAAAAGGCTACTTCATAAGTATTTTTTGATAAACATTTTGCTATTTTAATTAAGTATATTATTTTAAAAAATATTTAAGAAGAAAATTCAGTACTTCTTACATAAAAGTGGAAAGTATTATATAAGAAAAATGGTGGTTATAGTTTCTTACTAAAAATGATCTAAACTTGCCACATCTGAAATGTCAGACTAGGAGCCAATAAATACCACATTTTTATTTGCAAAGGCAGAAATAACCTTGAAGACAGCTCATGGTTCTTTACTTTCTGAGCTCAATTCATAAACTATGTGCAATTTCGATGTGGCATTTTATGTAATAGTTTACTTTTTGAGGAGTAGCACATGAGACATGAATCCATGAAGAAATAAGAAACAAGAGAATGAACCTAAGTTGAGCTAAAAACCTATGCAGGACCTTGTGACTTGTGTATTTCTCTCTTTTTTTTAAATTAAATTATAGCTGTGTATATTAATGCAATCATGGGATATGATGTGCTGTTTTTATATGAAATTTGAAATATTTTCATCAAACTGGTTAACATAGCCTTCATGGCATTTTCTTAGTTATTATGTTAAGACATTTATATTCTACATTTAGTAAATTTCACATGTACCATTATAAGATGCATCGTAGATGTGGTCACACCAATTACCCTCCCACCACCCATCCTCCCCGTCCCCTCTCCTCCCCTTTTCCCATAACTTGTGTATTTCTTATCTTGTGTAGCTTTCTTTATACAGCAGCTTTTCCTAAAGTTGATGTAAAAGATGCCCCCAAAGATAGAAAATAGTCATTTCTCTTTCAACTAGTCTTCTTTATTTCCTCAGAATTCTCTACCTAAAACTTTTGAGTCCAGTCAATACTTCTCACAAAGCTATATTTTCCATCACATACTGTGATATTTAATTTACATTGTGCAGATGAAATGTTTTTGGTTTTTTTAGATAATTTCTGGTTTTTTTCTTTGAAATGGGTCCACTTTAGAACCATGTGGTCATCAGCAACCAGTCCCACTGTGGTGCATTTTTATCTGCCAGTGTTGTGCCCTCTTGCCTATGTGCACCTGTCATCCACATGCCAAACATGACGGTCCTCATAGTTAGTGTGCTGAGCACATGTTTTCCCTCCATGGCACTCACCACACACAAAGATCCACATGGTTCCTCATGGAGCTTCCTGAACCTCCTCGGGGGAGGTACTCATCAAAACTTGCCAGTTATTAGGTTACATCTCGTTTTAGGAGACTTAAATCTGTACTCCCTGAAATGCTGGCTGAGTTTATCAAGTCCATTAACAAGACTGTAGTGTAGTGTAGAGGACACTAGGTGGCGTTATGTTTTCCTCCAGTAGGTGATTTGTGAATGTTTCCCTTCTGGTTCTGTGCCTGCTGGCATTAAGCATCCCATAAAGTGGACAGATCAAAGCTCACCAAATCTAAATAATGTTAAAACTGTTTATGTAGTCTTAGAGTTTATGTAGCATTATAGAGTGCCATTACATATGGGTTACAGATTTCTTGACTGCTGCTATCTTGATCTGTGAATCTTGCCTGAGGAGCAGAGATGGAGCTGATTTCACTTACCACCTATGAAACATTTTCTCCTGTTTTAAAGGATTAGGTTGCACATAGAAGTTTTTTTTTTTTTTTTTTTTTTAATATTAAGCCTGATGTGGGAACAAGAATTTATTTATTAGTAATTAGCCCTTTGGAGCATCATCTTTCTGTGGCTTAAATTTTTATGACTTTTGTTATCTAGAAAAGAAGCTGTAACTTCTTGTCAAGAACAATTGGATGCTTTCCAAGTCCTTGTTAAATCACTGAAGTCATGGATAAAAGAAACAACAGAAAAAGTTCCCATTGTGCAGCCTTCTTTTGGTGCAGAGGATTTAGGAAAATCTTTGGAAGAAACTAAGGTGAATCATTCTATTTAATATTAAGTTTTCATTTGACTGTGTCAGTAATGAAAGGTTGAAAGACTAGTGGTGGTTTTCTTGATCTAATATCTAATGGAAGTTAGATCCTGTATTTTGATGATCTTTTGGAAATCATGACATGGGGTTAACTGATGATTTTGAGGAAGGACATAAACTTTCAATTAATTTGCTTTTTTAAAAAATGTATTAGTGAGTTGCTGACTGTGACAGTGTCTAAATTTCTTTCCCTACTAAATCTCTACTTAGCTTCAGTTATTTTTGATACCATTTCTCATAATAATTTAGTAAAAGATCTTTCTCTTTCCTTAGCATTGTATGCTAGGTTGTATAAATCACTGTAATCAGTATTTGAAGATAGAAGTTATCTCCTGCATAAACAGTGTGCAAGTCTTTTGTTACCTGATTCACATTATGACACTTACAAAGTTATAGCAAATTTCTCCTCCAAATTTGTGGAAATGTTTTAAAAAATTCATTAAAATTTTGGTAACTAAAACACACTATAAAATGGAATTCTAAATTCCCATTTATTTTTAATGTTCCTAATACATTTTCTCCTGTAACTTGGCTGTGACCTAGTACAGTTTTCCAGACTTACAGTTGACAGTTACTTTGGAACCCATGGCAGCCAGGAGTAACCTTGCTTCCCCTGTGGCAAGGAGCAGAAGGGGCCATACCCCCGCTCGTCACTGCTAACAGTGCCAACAGTCACCTGGGCTGTGGGAACAAACAGGGATGGTGCCTGTTTTTCTTCACCTCCCCCACAAATCAAGGCCCACAGTTATTACTGCTTTAAGATATGCTTACGAAATTGAATTATAACGTGCCACTTTGAAAATATAAAGAAGACTGAAAATAATGTATTTTTATATATCTCAAGAAATTACAAGAAAAGTGGAGTTTAAAAACATCAGAGATTCAAAAAGTGAACAACAGTGGGATCTCACTATGTAACCTAATAAGTGCTGTGACTACCCCTACCAAGGCAATAGCAGCAGTTAAATCAGGTATGTGCTTTTTTTACATTTATCGCAAAAACTACAAGAATCACTAACGTTAATTTTGTGTATGTGTATGTTATTTTTTAACTAATGCATAAAATAACCCTAGAAATGCAAAGTGAAAGTGATAAGAAAGATAGCATCTAAAACACATTAAAACCTGCTATGAAAAAATTTCTGTACTAATCAAATTTCTCTTTACGTTTTCTTTTATTAAATTAAAATGTAATCAGGTTGATATGTAAGTGTGAGAAGTGTTATACTGAGGTAGACGACAGATCAGATTCTGATTTGCTTGCTTTGTACCTTTAATGAAATGGGTATATTGAAATTTTATTTGAAATATTTCTATTCTTATTATAATATTTGATAAAGAAGTGAGTCTGGGCTCCTGGCAAAGAAGTAAGTGAGGGAAGAAATTGGCTCTTCTCCTGCAGAGCAGACCCTCTCTTGTTTTATTCCTGTCCTATTTATTCTGGGTGTTGTTCCTGTTGGCCAACATGTCTAAATCACAATCTAAGTCGTGGTTGAGCCTCTCTTCTCAACAAATGGGAGAGTTATGTATAAATATTGATTCTAAAATTAAGTTGTGGTATAGGTTTTAATTTAATGCATACAATATCAAATGAAGAAAACAAACCCAACGCCGAGCAGAGACAGAAGGCAGTCTCGTATCTTTATTTGAGATTTCTGAGTCTCCTCTGTGGTTTATCTAGTCGGACCAACTCCCCAGCTGTTCCTTTTGTGATACTGATGTTCCGGCTGGGCCCTTCTCAACCAACCATTTATTCCACTCTATTAATCCCATTTCAGGGACGACCCATATTGTACATGGTATGATGATTTCTCCTTTCAGCCCCTAATCAGATTTCCTAAAGTGTCAAGATTTTTTCTTTTTTTAAGAAAAGGAATTCTATTCGTTTTATTTATGTTAGCTCTTCATATCCCCTTTATATTTGCAATATAAGCACCAACCAGTGTTTCTTGGGTGTTTTTTTTTGTTTGTTTGTTTGTTTTGTTTTTGCAGGGGGTTGTTTGGTTTTGTTCTGTTTTGGACTCTTGGTAACTACCAAGCATGGCAGGCATTAGTCTTGGACATCTCTGGGATAGTTACACTTTGATGTGAAATGCCATTGTGTGTGATTTATCTTTGAAGGACAAAACTTAGGTTTCAGATATTTAAATGTTTCTATTTGTTTCTACTTGTTTTGTGTGATTTGACAAATGCCTTTGTGTTTTGAGTAGCTAGAATGGGCACTATCTGAGAAAGTCTAATTGATTTTTTTAATACTCTGGTTGTGAAAAGATACCAATGCTAGATGATAATGTAATAAAAGAGAAATATTAGTTTGCTACTCACCGAGTAGTTCCCATGCAATTGGGCTTTAGTTCCCACAGTGAGGTGTTATAATTCCCATCAGTTTGGTTGATCCGTTGCGTGGCTGGTAACTAGTGAGGCTGGAATTTAATTCAGGTGAGTTGCACACTAACACCCAGGTCCTCCTAACCAGTCTGGGCGCCTGTTGGCTCTTTCTTTCTCTCTCTTAGTATTGATGTAAGGTGGTTTTAGGAATACAGTTTGTTCGTTTTTAAACTTTAAGATTTTTTCATGTCTTTAAAAAAATCAATCTGCCTCCATTAAGCACAGTGTGGCTGTGTCAGCCGGTTTTCAGCCCCTAAGGAAGGCAGGTGCTCCGGTTCATCAGTCTTTGTGCTTCGTTCAACACACTTGTACACAGAGCACCTTCTGGGCTTTGGGACCTTCATCATTGAGATAACTTTAGCAATAAAGCAGCTTTATATTATAATAGTATAATATAAACATTGAAATGTTAGTGTTTAAGATGATCATATTACTATTTTAAGAACAAATTTTACATAGAAGAAAGGATACTGTTCAATATTTAAATTTTATTTTAAATATTTTGATTTTGAAGTTAAATTAGTATTTTGTGTGTTCAAGTAGTCGTAACACTTTTAAGTGATTACTGTATATAGTGATTACTGTTTGATTTAATGCAATGCCATTTGCTATTGATGTGTAGAAATACTATGGAGATCTATGTTACTTCAGTTTTAATATTTTTACAGGTGGAGTAATATTAAATGGTGAAGGAACAGCTGCAAATACTCAGGAATTTTTGGCAAATAAAGGTGAATAATAATTGTCAATGCTTATTGATTAATGTAACATGGTATTTTTTTGAAAGAGAAAATCTTCTTAGAGGACAATATATTTGAAATTTAAAACTTGAATTAAAATGATATTTAATGATCACAAATCCCCTAATTATCATATTTCTGTAACATTCCATGCATTTTTGTTTATCTGAAATTAGTAAAAGCTAGTTCAATGTATTTTCTTTTTTATTTGGTTAATTTGAGATGTTTTGCCACTTGAGATAACACAATTTTTATCTAATTTATTGAGTTTGGTGCCTGAGGAATTAGTAACATTTTGTGGTTTGAGGTTTTTATTCTATTTGAAATACTGTTTTTATTTTGCTTATATTATGTAGTGTTCTTGAATTATTTGTGATTGAATAGTATTATATGATAGTCTAAACTTTTAATTATAAAAAGCTTATGACTTGATCATGGTAGGCTTAATAATGCAAAATTACAGAGTATGACAAACTGTTATTTCTAGACCTATAATCGAAATGACCTGAAAATGCATCAGTATAATTCTTTTCTACCTCCTAGCATTAACATCCATTAAGAAGGACATGACTGACGTAAGTCATGATTATGAAGATCTTGGCCTCTTACTCAAGGACAAAATAGCAGAACTGAATTCTAAACTCTCCAAATTGGAAAAAGCTCAGGAAGAATCAAGTGCTATGATGCAGTGGTTACAGAAAATGAACAAAACCGCGACAAAGTGGCGTCAGACCCCTGCACCAACAGACACTGAAGCTGTGAAGACGCAAGTTGAGCAGAATAAGGTATATTCTGTGGGTTCCTACTGAAGATGCGAAAGAAAACCAGGCAGCATTCAGACGGAGCCCATGTGGTCAGGAGCTTTGTTGCTTTCCAGCTCTGTCATCCGCAGCACAAAATGTGATAGTTGTGTTTAATGTGTCTTTCTGTAGAGATCAATGTTAAGAGTTCCTTCTTAAAAAACAATTTCATCAATATTAGTTTAAGTCCAAGTTATTATAAGTGTGCCCATCACTAAAATAGCATGCACTGCACCTGTTAGGTGTGGATTTACCCCCAACCTTTATTTGTGCTCCTCCATCATGAAGATGAACAAGCTGTCAGTGTAAGCACCTTCATCACCTTTGAATCAGTGGAAGTCTGGGATATTAACCAGCCACCTACTGGGAAATATTTATATAAAGCCTAAGTGTTTTAGGGATGTGTTCTGTCTAGTGTAAAATAGGGTAGCTAATACTTTCCCTTTCTTTAATCAGTGACATTTTTTCCTGTAGCTGGCAAGATTGGGAGGATTGTTTAACATGGTGTCCAAAAAAGTGCTATTCACTAGTAGATTCTGAAATACTAGCAGCCTTTGTCAGGGCTAACTTTTTTGTTAATTACAACCTACTGATGTCATCTTGCTTTTATCCAAAGTGGTTGATTTGAAAATATGAAATTCTTCCTCAATAATGGAGACGAGAGTCATTGTCTCCATAGGTACAGGCCTTCTCTGGGGGATTCCTGTCACACAGTGAAGACTGGCTAAGAAGGAAAGGAAATAGCTGCTGAATCCAGGTCCTCACCAGCTTTATCTTCTAAAAGTGGATTTTTTCCCTCTTTTGGTCATGCTAGAGGGAAAAAAAATGCTCGATCATAATTGTGTTTTTGCCTTTTGCAGTTGGCACACTTTAATTTTTTTTTTTTCCCTTTGTTAGTCATTTGAGGCAGAACTAAAGCAAAATGTAAACAAAGTACAGGAGTTGAAAGACAAATTGACAGAGCTTTTGGAGGAAAACCCAGATACTCCTGAGGCTCCCAAGTGGAAGCAGATGCTGGCAGAAATAGGTATGTTGTACTACTTGCATGAAAGTTCACAGACAGAAGCTCATTCATTTTTCACTTGTATCCATCTAAAGCATCCAGCAGCCTCACTTAGTTTTGGATTTGCTTTAATGTTTCAGAACCTATTTTTTGCATATTTAAAAGTGTCACTTGAATTATATTGTGCAGGGAATTGGCATCACTTCCATTTATGTACAATATATCTTCTGTTTTATGCACTTAGGTTTTTTTTTTAATGTTTACCATTATTCTGTTATGTTTTTAAGTTCAGTATACAAACATCCATTGTATATCGTTAACAATTAGAGAATTAAAGTTAACATGACAACACAAAATATGAAATACATAGAAATAATTCTTCAGAAATATATAGTATTTCTACATGGAAAACTTCTAGTTATTATTGAAAATATAAAAACGCATGTCTGTATATATTGCAAAGTTGTTATTAATGATTTTTTTTTTGTTTGTTTAGGTATTCTTTCTGTTATAACTCGTTATTGTCTTCCTAGGGATATGAGTATACTACACAGCAAATTTAGTTTGCTCTGGGGGTTCAGAAGGATTATAGCAAACAGCTGGCCCACTGGGGGGCACACATATCTGATATTGAGTGTTATTATATATGCAAGTTCCTTTAGGCTTTCCTGTATATTCATAATAAGAGTAAACCAATAACACAATTTTGACAGTTTGTTTAGTTTGGGTTACCTTTTAGATACATTTTTCACAACCTTCATCATGTCTTACACCTAAGATTAAAGAAGGAAGGTGAAAAAGTCCAAAACAAAGAATCAGTCATCAGTCCCACGCCACTGCTGCTATACTTAGGTTTCATATCTTTTCTTGTATTTTTCCTGGTAAACACAGTGCCTACACTTATTTTTCTGAAGAAGGTAGATAGTAATTAGTACAATGCTATGCGTTGAGTAACATCGTGTTCATTAAGGATCATTGATTTTTTTTTTTACTAGCTTTATGATGCTTTATACTTTATCTTTTAAAAGTTTCATTATCTTTTACTTTAAATGTTCTTTTCATTTATTTGGAAAAGGTAGGCTTGGTTCTTCAGGGAGTTCCTCCTGGGTCTGCTCCAGATCTATACTTTACTATCTTTTTCTCTCTCCCAGTCAGTACTAAAAAGTAGCTGTTCACTGAAATACTAAAAAGCAGCTGTCCACTGAAGACTGGTAGTTTTGATTCTTTATCTAGGGTCATCCTCCCATTTCTACTCTGTCCTTGTATAATCTATTTCTCCTAGTTACAGAATTTTCCTCACTAGCTCTATTGTCTTAAAATTTTTCATTATCATAGTAATATGGAATATTAGTATAAGAGAAGGAAAATAATTTTCCCTACCTCATAGTATTATTGAGACAACTCAATAAGTTAATATATCTATAGGTCAGATGAATAGCACCTGGCAAATAGTAAGTGCTATGTGCATGTACTAGGATTATAATAATTATTTTATCTTCCATTCCATTATATTTATCTAAATATTATCTTTCTTTTAGAATTAGGTGCCCTGTGATAAATTTAGAAATCCGGAAGTATATTTCAGTTTGAAGAAATGTTCCTCTAGAGGATCTTAAAGTTCTAAGATGAATTTAATCCAACTATAGAGACTCCGGTCTCATTGTAATTAATTTGGCCCTAATTGAGTGGCTTTCCCCTGGGATATCAGAATTACTTAGGAAGAGTATTCTCAGGACATTTTAGAACAGGGGTAGGAATGAGGAATGTGCACTTCAAAAAAGCTTTCTGATGACTTTGATGTTTCTTCTTCCTGATTTATTGCTCTGATTGCATTATTTTGTTGTCAGATTGTGTTTGACTAGAAAGTGCCATATAGAATGATGTCAGTAGATAAGATTTTAGGGATTGTGTTCTATTGAAGTATATTAAACTGTAAAAAATCAAACTCTCACATCAAGTAATTATGGCCAACAATGAATGCTTTTTGAGCAACTAATGTGTCCAAGTGCTGGACTAAATGTTCTCTGATCAGTAACTCTTGGGTACAGGGAGCATGCTGTCCTGAGGGTGGTGAAAGCAGGGAAGACTTCCTAGCAGAGGGCAAGATACATTGGAATTGTGAAGGCAGGATAAGACTGGGGTATGTGACGAGGGGGTGGAGCCTCTCAGACGTGGGACCTGTGTGAGCAACAGCCCATTTGTATGATTACAATAAGATCAGCAGGGCTAGATTAGATGATTCATCTCAAAATACAAACTCTCTAAGATTAGTAGACTAGGGCCAGGTTGTAGAAGGCCTTGACATGTTTAAAAGTGATCTTTCTTTTTAGGGAAATTATTTTAGAACCAAATAGATTGCACCTGAGAAACACTGATAGCCGAAATAGCAGTGAGATGGGTAGTCTTGGTCTGTAGTTCTCCAGATGTATGCTCCTGGATCCAGCAGTAGCAGCAGCAGCACCTGGGAACTTTTTAGAAATGCAAAGTTCAGACCCCACTCCAGAACTACTGCATCACACGCTCTGTGGGTGGGGGCTAATGATCCCTCCAGGTAATTCTAGTGCAGCTCAATCTGATCCAGGCAAAACATGATGAGGTTAACTCATCATCGCCTGGTGGGATGGTATTAAATTATCACATGTACCCCAAAGATAGGGACCTCTGTTGTGTATCAATTAAACAAATTTTTAAAAAACAACACATGGTGAGGGCCAAATGGAATCAGAGCATAAAGGATATAAAGGAGGGACTTAAGGTTTTATGGTCAAGAATATATGAGGGTTAGGAAACTCATGATAGAACATTCTGAATTATTGCATCTCAGTGACATGAGAGAGATGTAACTTTTATAAAAATCCACCTGTTTTTAGAGGAATATAAGGAATTAGAGGGAAAATCCACCTGTTTTTAGAGGAATTATTTTTTAATGTTGAGTTTAAAGGGTTGGTAAGATTTCTTATTGTAACTTTCCAGTGGCTGGTTGTTAATGTGCGATTTGAATAAAACAGAATAATTGGGGCTAGATAGTCAAATGTGGGAGCTGTTTACCTACACCTGCTAATTGAAGATTTGATATAACAGTGAAGGATTAATCTTCATTATTCTAAAAGGTTAGTTGTAGTTAAATAAACAGACTCTATAGGACTTTTGGAAGAAATGAAGATCTTAGGATCCTATTTGCTTTAAGGAGTATTTCATATTCTATAATATCTTCTAAAATCAGATTCAAGTTTGTTTTTCTTTTCTTATGTTTCAGTTGACACACAACCACCAGGTACATAAAATGTGTATTATTAAATGCAATTTTCTCTTAGTTTAGATATTTATTTAACTAGGTAAGAAGAATTATTGAAAAATGGAATGATAGCCATTACATATCATTTTGCATAATATATAGTCTTCATAGATATCGTCGTTTTAATGCAAAAAACCAAACGCCAGTTTCATCCTTTTTCTTTTAGAGTCTAAGTGGCAAGAACTCAATCAATTAACAGTTGATAGACAACAAAAACTGGAAGAATCCTCCAACAACCTAACCCAATTCCAGACCATAGAGGCCCAGTTAAAACAGTGGCTTGTGGAAAAAGAGCTGATGGTCAGTGTTCTTGGGCCCTTGTCAATTGACCCAAATATGCTAAACACACAAAGGCAGCAGGTGCAGGTGAGTGTTAACCAGTCTCACACACAGCAATGTGACTTACTATTGTCATTATAAATTCATTAATTTGGGACGGTATATGCTTTACCTTTGTATATTTGTAGTGTCTCAGACGACCACAAGGTACCATCCTGAGGTTAGTGGGAAACCCTCCGAGAACTAGAGCTAGGAGGCAGCCCAGGGTAGTGTCCTGACCACCCTGAGGTTAGTGGGAAACCCTCAGAGAACTAGAGGTAGGGGGCAGCCCAGGGTAGTGTCCTGGAGCCTGTGAGTAGCCCAAGCCCCTGAGTATTTCAGTCATACTGTGGGTGGTCCAGACCCTGTTAAAAAGGGTCTTCTTTGAAGTATTAATGTGATTAAGTAATATTTTTATGGGAAGCTAGTATATGCTTTTTACTGTTTAGAAATTACTCCTTTGATGTTTTATTCATTTTGATTGTGATAGGAGATAATGAAACTTGTAAAACTCACTCAGTAAGGTCCTGAAGGGGAGAAAGACAGACTAAGAAGGGACAAAGAATAAGGAAAACAAAGGGGGACCTTGAAACCAGTGCCTTAGTTTTAGACTCTCATCTGATTTCAAAGCAGATAAATCCACACGGGAAAAAAATTCGTGAAATTTAAGTGAGTTGTAATAGCAAAAGTTCCACTGTGGTTTCAGTGAGTTTTTCTCACGTTAGAGTACTGGCTTTAGAGCAGGGGGGTTAGTTCAGTAAATCTAGGTCAGAGTCACTAGTTCTCGTTCATATCTATGCTGTGAAGAGAATGAAAACAAAAGATAAAAATAGATATCTGGGGAGAAATACTTGCTTTTCATCTTGGTAGTCTCCCAAAAATAGATAAATAAAATAAAGATCGAAAATAAAAGATAAATAAAAATTTTTATACTAAAGGAATTTGAGGATCCTTCATTGACTGATGTGTCCTGCTCAGCCCATACATCCTGAGCAACATGATTTGTTGGCTAAAACCTTTATAACAAAGACCATAAACATCCCTCAACCTTATGTTAAAAACACCTTTGTAAATTAATGCATCATGAGTTAGCCTGTTCTGACCCTGTTATCACTGTGCGTTTTCTTTAACGTGAAATGCAATAGGACAGTCCAAATTCCCACAAAGGGAAAAATGTGAGCGGGAAGATGCAAACTTGGTGTTAGTGCACTATATATAAACTTGTCCAAATAACAGTGTTTTCCATTGTGTATGGAAATTTGTACATGATTTTTTTCTTCATTTTGCCCTTATTTCCAAAAATATTTATTCTTTTTTCCCTCAAGGAAGATATGATTAGTTTAGACAAGATTCTGTCTCTGTGAAGCACTGTGGTGCTTTGGATTTAAGTTAATTATGCTGCACTTTAAATAAAAATTAGGGAAGTGGTCACTAAAAAATAGAAACTAGATAAATCATTATCATTTCTGTCTGTTTTGGACACTCAAGGCTATGTTTTCTGTAATGAACTACACGATAATTTGTGCATTTATCCTTGTTACCTTAGATTCTGCTACAAGAATTCGATACTCGGAAACCTCAGTATGAACAGCTCACAGCAGCTGGCCGGGGCATTCTGAGCAGACCCGGAGAAGACCCTGCTTTACATGGGATCGTGAAGGAGCAACTGGCAGCTGTGACCCAAAAATGGGATAGCCTCACAGGACAATTGAGTGACAGATGTGACTGGATTGACCAAGCCATTGTTAAAAGCACCCAGTATCAAAGCCTGCTGAGAAGCCTTTCCGATAAACTGAGTGACTTGGATAATAAACTTAGCAGCAGTCTGGCCGTGAGCTCACACCCTGATGCTATGAACCAGCAGTTGGAAACTGCCCAGAAATTGAAACAGGAGATAGAGCAGGAAAGGAAACAGATGCAAGTGGCCCGGGCACTCTGTGACGATTTGTCAGCGCTGGTGAAAGAAGAATATTTGAAAGCAGAACTTAGCAGACAACTAGACGGCATCTCAAAATCATTTAAAGATATTGAACAAAAAGCAGGTTTGTCTACTTTGGATACCTATATATTTCCTGGTCAGACGCAGATACACATTGCCCATTTTCAAGCTGTTGCCAATAATGCAGGACCCTAAGGAGAGTCTGCCCGAGTGAGAACGTGAATGAGAAGGAGACGGAACACCAGGCAAGGAGGGCCATGCTGTGTTCATAGCACACCGTGGCAGGGTCGTTCTATATGGGGAACAGAGAGATGGGCTATTGGCAAAATCCACTTAATGAAGTCTCATTGGAATATTGGATATCCCAAATGGGTTTTTATAAGATGGAAACATTTTCATAGTGTGATATAGTCTTATTTTGCCAGAAAAAAATAATCTAGAGGAATAGTTGTTTAAAAGGTCTCGTATCCTTGTATCACCTGCTTTACTTGAACTGTTCTGTCATAGAAAACTCATCTAGAGAAATGCGTGAAAGAAGAGCGTCTGACACCATTTTCCTCCCTTTCCCGCTGCCGCCAGAGTTCTGGGGCAGATGTGCTGATGTTTGTCAGATGCAGCGATATTGAGTTATTAGAATTCAGAAAGGCCTGACCGAGAAAGACACGTTTTTTAGCTCTGTTTGTTCTGTTTAAAAAGTAACACTAGCGTCTAGGCCACGTGCCTCGTAAATATTCAGTTTATGTTTTTTAATTGGTTTGATTTATTTATTGATCATAGCAACCATTTCATACTTAGCCCTTCATTTAACATGATACTGATAAAAAAGACTTATTGGCTGTTATCACTATTATTATTATTATTTATTTATTTTTTTTTTTTTTAGACAGAGTCTCACTCTGTTGCCCCAGGCAAAGTACCCTGGCATCACAGCTCACAGCAACCTCAAACTCTTGGGCTCAAGTGATCCTCTAGCCTCAGTTTTCCTACTTTTAGTAGAGATAGTGTCTAGACCTCCTGAGCTCAAGCAGTCTACCCGCCTTCACCTCCAGAGTGCAGTAGCACTGTAGGTGTGAGCCACCACACCCAGCCTGTCACTATTAGTCTTACTGTATGAACACTTTCATGTGACAGACAGTAAACCAAGAACTTTTCATTTAATCCTCACAATGGCTACTGTTAATGTTGCCAATTTATTGTTGCAATAATGAGGCTTACAGGTTTAGTCATTTGCCCGGGGTCTTACAACTCTAAGGAGGTTAAGCCATTATACAAACTCAGGTAGTTCTTACATGCTGCGTCATGTTGGCTCCGTGATATGTAAAAGTCACGGAAGTGAAAAAGTCCTATGTGATAAGAGATGGATTATTTATTAACACAGCCAAGGACTTCATCATTGTCACTTCCTAGTCCTGGAATAAAAAAGACACTCCCAGAGCACGTGCTATGTGGTATGACTGCGCCCTGCTCCTCTGGGTATTTTTTACATATTCCCGCAATCTTTGATTTCTCCTCTCATTATGGTTCTTGACTTGTCTCTTTTCTTTTTGTTGTGCCTGCTTCTTGCTTCTTTTCCCCCCTTGATCAATGATTTAAGTTCACTTGTTCTTACAGTTAACACTAAGAGCCTTTGCTTTTAGATAATTCTGTATGTTCTTTCAGAAATTTTTCTTTTGGCTTTTCACAGATGAGCTTAATATTTTTATATAAATTGTTATTGTAAAAAGAAAAACCTGTCTGTAATCTTATTTTCAGAGAATCATGTCCAGCACCTTCAGTCAGCCTGTGCAAGCTCTCATCAATTTCAGGAAATGTCTAGAGATTTTCAGGCTTGGTTGGATGCCAAGAAAGAAGAGCAAAACAGGTCTCATCCAATATCAGCCAAACTCAATGTCTTAGAATCATTAATTAAAGATCAGAAAGACTTCAGTAAAACTCTGACTGCCGAGTCTAGTATTTATGAAAAAACCATTGCAGAAGGTGAAAATCTGTTATTAAAAACACAAGGGTCTGAGAAGGCAGCCTTACAATTACAGCTTAACACGATTAAAACCAATTGGGATGGATTTAATAAGCAGGTGAAAGAAAGAGAAGACAAGTTAAAAGATGCATTGGAAAAAGCCCTCAAGTATAAAGAACATGTGGAGACTCTCCGGCCATGGATAGGCAAATGTCAGAACGACCTGGAGGAAGTAAAACCTTGCTTGGATCCTGCTGAGACTGAGAATTCTATTGCCAAGTTGAAGTCTCTGCAGAAGGAAATGGACCAACACTTCGGGATGGTAGAATTACTAAACAACACAGCCAATAGCTTGCTCAGTGTCTGTGAGACAGATAAGGAGGTTGTTACAGATGAGAATAAATCACTGATCCAGAAGGTGGACATGGTCACTGAACAACTTCACAGTAAGAAATTCTCTCTGGAGAATATGGCTCAGAAGTTTAAGGAATTTCAAGAGGTTTCCAAGGAAGCTCACAGGCAGCTTCAGTGTGCAAAGGAACAGCTGGATCTCCATGATTCCCTAGGACCCCAGGCATACAGTAACAAAAACCTGACCATGCTGCAGACGCAGCAGAAGTCACTTCAAACCTTGAAGCCTCAGGTAGAATTGGTCCAAAGACTCGCACAGGACCTGGTGCTAGAAACCTCAGACTCAAAGGGAACCTCTGATATTTTATTACAAGCAGAAACGTTAGCACAAGAGCATAGTACAGTAAGTCAGCAAGTTGATGAGAAGTGTTCGTTCTTAGAAACTAAGCTGCAAGGCATTGGGCATTTCCAGAATACCATCCGAGAAATGTTTTCTCAGTTTGCAGAGTTTGATGATGAACTTGATAGCATGGCTCCAGTGGGGAGAGATGTAGAAACTTTGCAAAAGCAAAAGGAGGCTATAACAGCCTTTCTGAAGAAGCTGGAAGCCCTCATAGCAAGCAACGACAATGCCAATAAAACCTGCAAGCTGATGCTGGCCACGGGAGAAACGTCTCCTGACCTCATTGGAATCAAGAGGGACTTGGAGGCTTTGAGTAAGCAATGCAACAAGTTACTGGACAGAGCCCAAGCCAGAGAAGAGCAGGTTGCAGGGACGATGGAGCGTCTTGAAGAATTCTACAGCAAATTGAAAGAGTTTTCTACCCTTCTCCAGAACGCTGAAGAACATGAGGAGTCACAAGGTCCTGTTGGTATGGAAACAGAGACAATTAATCAGCAGCTTAATGTCTTCAAGGTAGGGAACTCTTCATTTTTGCCAAGTGTTTTCATCATAAAAGTTGTTTCTAATTGTATAGAAAGGAGATTGCCTATATTGTAGTACCTTCTAATATGACCATCGCATAGTATTTGAGCCTGAATAATTTTATATGGGGGTAACATGCAGGTATGTGGGGCAGTTTCACGCCTACTGGGGATTTCAGGTCTCATGTGATAAGGCCTGAGATAGCATCATGAGGGCCATAGGGTGCTTAACAAAGTCCTCGGAAAGCCCAAAGCTTTGACACCGTGGAGTCCAGGTCTGACGTTATTCACAGTCGCCAACTGCGGAGACCAGAGCTGTGCTTTGAATTCTGTAGATGTTTTTCTCCCAGCCTTTTTAAAAATCATGAATTATTTTCTTTTGCTGCCTTTGCTCTTTACATAGTTCTTCTCAACCTTCTTAATTTAATTTCTTCCACTGTCTTCTATAAATTATTTTCTTCCAAAAGTTCACATTTTTAAAGGCATTGTAGAGTTCCATATTGCAATCCTGTTTTCATAAAACAAAGATCTTGGGCTCATGCCCCAGAATGTCAGGAGTAGATTATTTTTGATTGGATTGTATAAAGAAATGTCTGCCCTTGATAGCGCTCAGTGAGACTTAATGAATGGAACATTAGATAACACTGGGGGGCCAGTTTCAGCATCATTGTATTTAACCTTATTTACGATAGTGAGAGCAGTAGTTGTGTCTCTACAGAAGACAGAGATGGGTTCATCCATGGAAACAGAGGGTCCTAAATACCAAGCATTCAAACTGCACAGGGTTGGTATAAACCTTTGGGGTTGCCAGGTTCCCTATTCTGTTTATAAGGTGTGTCTTACCAGTGGAGGTATATCATAACATTAGCATGTGAAGGATAAACTAAGACCAAATACAAATAGAATTTGTGTTTTTTTAATGCTTCTTTTATGTTATTTTTCTTAGAGATAGCCATGGTTAGCATCAGAATGTTAGGGGTACATGGCTTATTTACATTGTTTTTGTACAGATTGAGTCAAAGTTACACATATCCATGTGCCCTTCACCCAGACAGTATCAGTGTACCTGACAGGTGTGAATTTGCCCATCCTCTCCTCCTCCTTGCCTCCAGCTGGATTTTCACTGACAATTACTTCCACATGTTTACTGAAGTGTTGATCAATTAGTTGTAGTTCGGTTTTGAGTTCATGTGTTTGTTTCTCATGGATGTTTCATTTAGAAGAATGGGTTACCAGTTCCCTCCAGGTTATACAAAAAGATGTGAGCTCACCATTTTTTTTATGGCTGAGTAGTACCCCATAAACCCCATGGCATGTACCACCTTCTATTAGTCCATTCATGTCTTGGTGGGCACATGGGGTGTTTCCACGTCTCTGCCATGGTGAATTGTGGTGTCACAAACATTGGAGTGCAGGTGTGTGTGTGTGTATATAAATTTGCTCCGAGCAGTGGAATTTGTAGGTCTACTTTAAGTTCTTTGAGGTATTTCCATACAATTTCCCATAGAGGTTTCACTAGTTTGCAGTCCTGCTATCTGCATGTAAGAGTTACTTTCTCAAAACAAACAAACAAAACCTCCCAGGATTTATAGAACTACAAACTGTTGCCATGAGAAATGAATAAAAATCAAATGGACTTCCAAATTCTATGTTGGCTGTGTTTGGTACCCTGTTGCCTTTGTTCATCATTAGTAATGTTATTTAGATGATTGAATTTTGAAAAATAACTTATTTCTCTTTGTGTCATTATTATGGTTATTTGCTAATTATTAAATGCCTTTGACCCCAGTTCCTTCAAGACTTAAACATCTGTGATTCTTTATTTAGATCATGAGTCTTTTGTGTATGTGTGTGTGAATCACAGCCTTGCTCTTTTGCTCTGGGTAGAATGCAGTGGTGTTATCATCGCTTACGGCAACCTCAAATGCCTGGGCTTAAGCCATCCTCCTGCTTCAGCCTCTCAAGTAGCTGGGACTATGTGTACCAATCACAGTCCCCAGCTAGTTTTTCTATTTTTAGTCTAGATGGAGTCTTGTTCTTGCTCAGGCTGTCCTCAGACTCCTGACCTCAAGGATCCTCCCTCTTTAGCCTCCCAAAGTGCTAGGATTACAGGTATAAGATACCATGCCCAGATTAAATCTTGATTCTTGAAGGTGGAGGAAACTCCATTTCTGACTTGTGAAATAAAAACTTCTCATAAGAGAATCCTCTATTAGTTAAATGTAGTTATGTGGCAATTGTTGCTTCAAAGTGAGATCTTGGGCATGACACCTCCTCCATCAAAAAAGTTGAAATTTCCTATAGAACCCCAACAATCTAAAGCTTAAATGACAGTAACCAAACAGTCTTTGTACTGATGCAATTTAACCATGTTAAGTGCTTCTATGAAATACTATGATTTCTCTAGGTTTTCTGTGAATTTGTGTAGAGAAAAGAGTAGGTCCTCATTGCTCTTCCTTGCTTCAGTGACTTGTGAGAAAATGGGGAAAGTAATAACATTGGTGCTGCCGGTCCTGGGTGCCTTCCCCTTTGTGTTCACAAGAGTGAGTACAGTGAAGAAAATGGGGCTCTTCCCCTTGGGAGTTGACAGTGAGAGAAAGCAGGAGATGGGAGGCATTTTCTCGACTTTGCATTGAGAGTGTTTTGCAAACTAAAAAGCACCAAATAAGCAACATTCCCATTAATAGTAGCAGAGATCTCTTATTTGATTGTGAAGAAAAATAGAGTGATCATTTCAGCTAAAATAAACCATTTAGCCTGCTGTGCGTGTTTGTCTGTTTTCTGATTATTTAGGAGTCAGTTGATTTCATTGAAGTTCAGCAATATAAAAGAATATCATGACATACTTTCAATGTCTTGAAATCCAGTAACGTAAAAAAAATTTTTTTTTTTCAAGTGGCAAAATCATCTGCCTTTAATATAGTCCAGTGCCATGTAAAAAAAGAACAACGTGATAGACCTACACAGCCAGTAATTCTATTTATTTGTATCTCTATTGTAAAAAAAAAATAGTAATTACAACAATTAACATTAGTGTGGGGTCACTGTGGGTGAAATACTATTATAAACTCTTCTAGCTTTAATCCTGTTAACGGTCCTGAGAAGTACATGCTATTCGTCCCCAACTTACTGTAAAGAAACCAAGGCCCTGGGAGGGTAAGTGACTTGCCCAAGGTCACACAGGTAGTAAGTGTCAGAACCTGATGTTTTGATGGAAATAATGCAATGCTTTGTGTCAACTTTATTTGTCCCGTGTCACATCTGATATTTTCTCTGGGGAATTTTCACTTCATGTTTGCCCTAGCCTAATTTGGGCAGGCTGAATAAACAGCCAGTGTTCATTTTAATCCGAATGACCAGGAACCCCCACTTAAGGAAAGTATTCTGTCAAGCTGGTTGCTCTGAGAAGTATAACGTGTGTAGATCTGTTTTAGAAACTGATGGTATGTGGACGCTGTAGTATTGAGGGTGATGGTGACTGTCATTGCCACCGTTGCTCCTACTGAGATGGAACCAGACAGTTCAACGTCTTAGCAATTCTAACTTTCTTGATTAAAGCAGTAAGTTAAGTTGTTTACAGTTCAGAACTTACTTTATTTTTTGTTTGGGCATTAGCCTTTTGTTAAACTAAAAATGTAATATTTTAGGAAGTTTCTTAAGATTTTTTAAGTGGGATCATTTATATTGAGTGAAAAGCTAGTTATAATTTCTAGCAGTGCAACAGAAAAGAACAGTGAAGGGTTTATTTTCACTATTAACTTCAAAATGTAATCCTTTTTGACATTAATCTATCTGGTAGCTTTAGTTTAACCTAATGTGACAGATAAAATCCGATGACAGATTTTCTTAATACAAAAATAAACTGCCTTCTGAGCAGGACTGAAACTTAGTAATAGCTAATACCCAGTTAGGGGTAGGGAGTGCCTTATACCGAGAGGGGGCATAAGAGATTATTTAAACCAGGTAAGACAGATAGATTTTCTAATTCCATTTTTTCTCCCTAAAATTTAACCTAAGAAACAGCAATTAATATTTACTTTAAGTTTGAAAAGGACAAAATTCATGTTTAAGATACCAATACAAACATAATAAAAAGCAAATGCTATTCTGAACCAAATGTCCTCTTAGTGAAAACTGTTCTGTAGTTAGATGGATGTTACCTTTTATGTTAGTTTGAATTTTTTTTTTTTTTTAACTATTTTGATTGTGTAAGTTCTGTTGTCCATATATTTTCTATTAAATACTAAGCATTAGACTAAGATGACTGAAGAGAGAAGTGTTTCTATACTCTTGATAAGTCAGGGTATCAGCTTTCTACTTAACACTTCTCTAATTGTAATTTAACTAATTTAATTACAGTTAAATTCTGTGTACACTTATAAATTGGTAGATTGAATAGCAGAGTGATTCTATGTCTTTTTAGGCAGGAGGAAAGAAAGCCCCTTTGGTGTTCTCTCTATCTTTGCCTCCTGTTTGAAGACACTTAGTTCAAGAAAAAATTCAAATCTAAACTATGTTACTAAGTAATATTAATATTTCCACATTTTTATTTATCAAAGACATGTGTCACTGACTCTTTATACAGGGAACCCATCTCAGTAATTCCCATGATGTCATTAACAGCCAGTCAGGTCTTCTGATCATCATGAAGTAATCCTTATCACCATATTGAATTGATTTAATTTCAATAAAGATCAAAGAAACTTGATGTTTTCATGAATACATGCAGTCACATCCTACTGAAATCTGTATCCAGCCCCACCTCTGTGTAAAAAAAAGTCTTATCGCAGAACCTGCTTCCTGTTTACTTCTGGCCTCTCTTTTGCTCCCCCAATTGTAATTAATTTGCCCCCACAGATGAACATATCTCCAGTACAAGTCTTTCTGAACTAGAGATTTTTCCTCATTTTATTTTATTGTTTTTATTATTGGGGAACCTGATTTCATTTGTTAGGTAAAGTCTCCCCCAACCCCCTCTCCTTCCCTCTCCCTGTAGCCCTTTTCCCCCACCCCTCACCATGTACTTGGTCATCAATTGTCCTCGTATCAGAATTGAGTACATAGGATTCTTCCTTCTCCATTCTTGTGATGTTTCTCCTTATTTTACTGGAGAAATCATTACATAGAGATGGAGATAGCATTACATAGAGCAGAGGATTTTTAAGCCAAGTTAAAACCAGAGACAGAAACCAGAACACATATCTAATTATACTGTAATGAATTTTTTCTGGTTCAGGTAAAGGGACTGTTTAATCCGGGTGTCATTATTTGAATGTTGGGTAAGCTAAAATGCCAAGTTTTGTGGGGCTGTAGAAGCCAGGCAGTTTGAACACAGATTTCTCATTCAGGTATTTATTAAATGATTTATTTATTAAATGAACAAATATGGTGTGATGTCACCACATTTTAAAGATAAACTATTTAAATAATGTTTTAATAGTAGTTTTTAAGTATATTCACGTTATATAGAGGTCAGTGATGAATTGTTCTCCATTTTTTTTGACAACAGGGGAAAATTAGATAAAGGTGTTGTTACAGACAAGGTTTTTGTTAGGGTAAATTTCTTAATGGACTGGATTTTCATTAATGAGATTGCATGAGCAAAGGGGTTGCACAATTGATACCTTCCTCTGGTATTTTTAAAGGTGAAAATAATACTTTCACTATAGAAACTAACTAGATGCATGAGTTTTTCTAGCAAGGTCATATTATTTAATAACCCACATCAAAGTGACATTTAAGGTTTGGGGGAAGAAGGAATACCCCATCTGCTGAGCAAGGGAGAGACCCCACCTTGCTGTTAAAGAGTTGGAGCTGATCTGCTGTGTGGTATTATTAAGGCCTCATACTCTCATCCACACAAACTAGGCATGACAGATGGATGCCCCCTTCCCTACATTACCAAAGACTATACCACACTGCTCTGAAAGGACTGTCAGAGGGAACGTGACAGCGTGGGTTCTCTTTCCAGGGCTGCTGCTGACTAGGGCTGTGGCCCTTTATGTCACAGCCCTGCTTAATGTCTATTGCTTCATTTAAGATGGAGGAATTAGTTTCTTTTGAAGACAGTTTCAGCCAGAGACTTTTTATAGCATGGGGTATTTTGGTACTTGTTTTGTTGCTTTGCTTTTAACTTGATAAACCTGTATCACCATTTTGAAGTGATCCCCCCAAAAAGAGCCAACCTGTAGTATCTGTTGGTATTTTCATAGGCCTCCCTTAGAATAAAGGAAACCTCCATAATTCATTTTACTAATGTGGAAAGTTGCCTAAAGGTGTATCTGGGTGTGTATGAGAGAGAGAGAAGAATTTGCTTTGTAGTATAAAATTATACATTGGCTTCTTGATAAGAAAATTTGACTGGCAATGTTTTTTTTATTTTCCCCAATGTTTATTTAGGTCTCTTATTCATTAAATAGCCACATAGGAGAGGTAAAGGTTGCTGTTGTAAATAAAATGAAAAGGTTTTGGAGCTGCTCAAGAACCAGAATACCCCCCAAATGTCTGTACTCACATACCGTATTTCAGCTATTTTAATTGTTATAATTTCAAGATTAGTTTATTTCTTTTGTCAGTGTTTTGATATGAGAAATAGCTTCATATTTTGTTTGGTTGGTGTTTCTCTGAAGGAAATTATATGGGACCATTAGTGTGTGCATTTGTTTTTCTTCCTAGATGACTTTCTAAAAAAATGAGCTTTTAGACATTTTATGTACCTATATTAAAATATGCACATATTTCAATTAATAAGGATTATATATAGAATCATCTTCTGTTACATAGAATATTTTTTATTTACCGTCATCTGAAAACTTCACTGAAGATTCAGGAAGGTCATAGTCTTAGTATTGTAGTAACTTGCAGGAAGAACAGCAAGTGCTCATTGAAGATATTAACTAAGGTTCACATCAAGATCAAGTCCCATCAAATGTCAATGAATCTATTAAATTTTGTTTCTAAATTTTGTTGACTTTTGTGGTGGGGTCTGAATATTCTAGTTGCTTTTAAATAGAAACTATATACTCCAGGAAAATAAATAGCCATTGCATATTCATCTGATGAATATCCTTGAAAATCCTTTAGTCATTTATGTGAAGAAGTGTTACTAGTTTGAAAACTAAAACTAAAGGATGCTTTTGCTTTAATTAGCTAATAGCTTAACTATTTTAGAAAAAAACAATAGAAATTATTGGTGTTATGGCCTGTTTATGGACTTAACGGCACAAAACACTAGTCTCTTGTTTAGCTTCTAATCCAGATTTCAAGAGATAATGGGCCAGAAGTTACTTGAGTCACTTTTCATGGATAACATTGCATTCATTTACGTGGATATTTTCCACTGATTACACATTGAAATTCTTAATACCTCTGTGCTTTCAACTCTTAAAAAAAAAAATCCACATTTTGACTAACAGAATTAGTCTTTAACTTCTCTATGAAATGAATTGTTGCACTTAGTGGTAAGATTTTTCAGGAACTTTTCTTTCTAAATAATTAAACTTTAAGAATATGAAATGAGAAAATGGTACTATTTTGTTTATAATTCAGTTAATATTTGTATATTTTCCCCAAATTATCTGCTTTAATAGATAATTAAACTGAATTATATTTAGTAGCCTATGTAAATTAAGTAAAATTATATTTTGAACCATTTAGTATTATGACTGTATATATGAAATAATGTTGACTTTTTCAGGAAAATTTTGCTTATATTCTTATATTTCTCATCATAAAAATGTGAGAGATTTTGATATGTTTAATATTTAATACAGTTTAATATATCCTGATTTTATTAAAATTAGAGACTCTAACATTAATAGTAGCTTATAAACCCAATTTGGGAGGAAAAGATGAACCAGTTCAGTTCTGCTCTATGTATGAGTTCTTGTATATTATCTAGATAAGACTTTCGAATGTAATTTCAAGTATCAAAGATATATGTAAATTATCCTCATAAATTCCAATATGATGGTACACATTTGCATTTGATGAGAATAAGCTGAAATCAGTTTAATGAAATAAGAATTCAGTTATTAAATGGCATTTATGTAAACAATTCTAATCAACATTTTCCTGTAGCACCCCCTTACTTCAGACTGCATCGCGCCCATTTTCTTGTTCATATTCCCAGCCTACTGTAAGCTGTGTAAGGGCAGTGAGGGCTGTCTCTCTGTTCACCATCATTTTTCCAGTGCTTAGCATGGTGTTTGGTAGACAGCACAGTTTGTTGAGTGGTTGAATTTATGAATGGATCCTCTGCCAGAGGTCCTCAAACTTTTTAAACAGGGGGCCAGTTCACTGTCCCTCAGACCGTTGGAGGGCCGGACTATAGTTTAAAAAAAAACAGCTATGAACAAATTCCTATGTACACTGCACATATCTTATTTTGAAGTAAAAAAACAAAACGGGAACAAATACAATCACACCACTTCATGTGGCCGTAGTTTGAGGACCCCCGCCAACTTTCTTAATGCTGTGACCCTTTAATACAGTTCCTCATGTTATGGTGACCCCCCAACCATAGAATTATTTTCGTTGCTACTTCATAACTGTAATTTTGCTACTCTTATGAATCGTAATGTAAATATCTGATATTTACATGTTGAGAACCACTACTCTAAGCAGTTTTGGGGTTTTTTTGGCAGTTTTTGGCTGGGGCTGGGTTTGAACTTGCCACCTCTGGCATATGGGGCCGGCGCCCTATTCCTTTGAGCCACAGGCACCGCCCCTACCCTAAGCAGTTTTAAAATGTATTGCCCATCTCAAATATGAGGTTACATGTGGTTCTTCTTAGCTTTTTATAAAGCTAGAATAATATGTTGCTAATGATTTAGAGGTAAAGTTTAAGGCAGGGGTCCTCAAACTCCACATGAGACGGTGTTGATTGTATTTGTTCCAGTTTTGTTTTTTTACTTCAAAAATAAGGTATGTACAGTGTGCATAGGAATTTGTTCATTTTTTTTTAAACTATAGTCCGGCCTTCCAACAGTCTGAGGGACAGTGAACTGGCCCCCTATTTAAAAAGTTTGAGGACCTCTGGACTCTAAGGTGTACTGAATTAGAGCTATTCTTAAGGAGAGTTCTGTAAGGGTTTTCACGTGTTTAGAGAAAGGCACTCATACAGGTTTCATGGAAACATTATTAATTTAGCCATGAGTAAGTATATGTCTAGGCTTCCATGTCAAGATAGTGGCAGTTGGGAGTAAGACCCTTGGTGTCTACTACTTCCCAGCCTAGTACAGAATCTGTTGAACACCACAGAATCCAGTCCTTGTTGAAATATTTCACTTCTTGACCAGGAAAAATGGGCATTGATATTGTGGTGCTGATGGGTATTTTTATATATTTTTTTTATAATGATTTTTTTTTCATTATACATGGCCATACATATATGTATATATACACTATGTATGTGTATGTATATTTATATTTTCAACTTAATGATGGCCACACACAGAGTTGCATCTAATGACGGCCAATGGATGAATTACCTGTAAAGAGTTCAGGTTCTGAAAAGACTTTTTTTAAGGTACAACTCTTAGGTTTATAAAAATAATTTTGAAATAACCTTTTCTGTAAAATTATCAGAGAAAGTATAAGATTGTTTTTACTAGGCCTGCCTTCTTCATTTGGGGTCCCCAAGGAGTCATGTGCAAACGATTATTTTGTGAGATTGACAGAAGACTTATCTACCTTCATCTGTAACCCTGTCTGCTACTCTGCCATGCTGCACAGTCCATAAAATAAAGATTTTATTTAAATAAAACTACTGATTTCTCCCCCAAAGGCTAAGAGTTGGCTTGCTGAATTTGTCAAACACTATTTTTTAAAGGATGTTGGTCCAATAGATAAAGATTGTGGATGTGATTTTGTTTGTTAAATATCCACAGTCAGTAACTACCAGTGATCTTTGCCTGGGTCTTGCATTAACCTGCATGGTTATTAGTAACGACTAATATTAATGTCAGCAGTGCTCAGAGCCCTGTGCTGGTAGGAATAATTTACCCTGGAGAACAGTTAGGTTTGAACTTGGATTTTAAAAGGGAATGACAAAATAGTTTCGGCTTCAAAGTGGTCTGCACTTTGCATCGCAGATACTGTTTCAACAACAGAGATTTCTCCAGTGTGAACGAGGGTGGTTTCAACAGAGGGGCGAGGACTCCTTTTCCCACTTAGTAATCAAATGAGCGCAGCCTTGGACGTCCACGCGGTGATTCGCTCCCGGGTCGAGGCTACCCCGCGTCGGAGCGGTCGGCGGGCCCCGGGCGACCTCAGGGCCCAGCCGCCCGTCTCCGCCGCAGACGCGGCCTGCTGTGCGCTGATGTCACCGCCAGGCTGCTGCGCGGCCGCCTCGCCCCAGGACCCTCCCCCTGACACCGCGGCCAGCTCCGGGGAACAGGCGCGGAGTCGGAGCAGAGATGACTGCGAAGGACGGCCGCGCGAGGGCGTAGCGCCGAGCTGGTAGGGAGAGCCGCGGGGTGCGAGCGCCCGGCCGGCCCGGCACGGAGCAGATGCTGCCCGGAGGGAGAGGGCGTCGCTGGAAGCGCCCCGGCTGGAGAGGATGCCCGCCCGGGACCCTGCTGCCCTGAGCAGCCTGGACAGCCCCGGAGCTGCCCGCTGGATGCCCTTTCTGCCGCCCCCACCGCGGGCTCCCTCTGCCCAGCTCCAGCTGAGATGAAGGCCCCTCTGCGGCCGCTGCGGCCGGTCAGTTTCGAAGGCTCGCGGAGTCCCTGGGTTTTCAGCTGAATGTGAATTTCGCTGCCGGTGCCTTAAGGAAACCGCGGAGCTGTTCCTGTCTGCAGTTGCTTCAGGTGGAGTAAGCCCTCTTAAGGAGGATCAGATAAGAATCTTTGGAAATGACTTTTTTTTTTTTTTTTTTTTTTTTTTAAGGGAAACTTACTAGTACACCTTGCTTTCTGTTTACTGTAAACGGTTGCTGGATTGTACTACCCTGGCTTGTCCAAAATGTCCAATTTGTTTTTCCTTTGGGTATTTTTGAATTGCCTGGAAGAAGCTTAATATGGGAAGAAAACCTGCCTTTTGAATCAAGATTTATAGCTACTCCACCACCACCACCACCCCAAAAAAGTAAAAGAAAAATTTAACTTTCTTACATTAGACTTACGTTTCTCTGAAGATTTGTTCTGTGCCTTGATCTGAACAATACAAGGTCTCTGTTTGCCTTTTTAAGTTTCTGAAGCGTGGTTTATTTATAAAGGAGATGGAGTTTTGCAAGCCATCTTTAAGTGGATTACAGTTAACCAGAGCTCTGCTGAAATTAACAGTCAGCCTGTTAAAATGCTTGCTCATTTGGAAATTTTAATCTGGAAATCTCAGATGCAGAATTAGACTAAAAAGGGAAATGGACTGACCATGGAATGTTCTGAGTGTTTGAGCCACTGTTAAGTGTGTGTTTGTGTTTTGTTCTCCCCCCCCACCCCACCCCCCCGTTTTGTAGTGTGTGAAAGGGAACTCTAGGGTCTGAGGGAGGTGGACAAAGGGGATTTCTGTTCTCTGTTCCTGATGCACTTTATTTTTTTAAATTGTCCTAAAATCAACCAGGTAAAAGGATAGTTGCATTTGTGCTGACGCACTGCTGATGACCTTAAACACCTCATATGGTATGACATAGATTATTTGAGCATGAGTCTTTATGCTGAAGACACTTTGTAGCTCTATTCAGAAGCATACTTTCTTGAAAGATGCTTTATTTTATTTCTTATTTTCTGTATCAAGAGCTGCAATATTTGTTTTAACTGTCTGCAAAATGGGGAAGCCACTCAGCAGACCAGACTGTTTACGTCAGAACCCCCCATGTGGGAAGGGGGAAGAAGAGGAGGATCTGAACATTGAAGACTGTTACGTCCCCCAGCGGTCAATCTATGACACTGTTAGACTAAATGAACAGATAGACTCCGGTTCAAAAGGCAGCCTGTCTTCCAGGCATTTTACGGATCGGACTTTACCCTACAGTCACAGAACACTGGATGTTAGCTCTTTATGCTCGAACGGGGCCCTGACTTCCTCCAGTGTTTTTGAGGTGAGAGGTCGTGAAGCTAACAAACTAGATGAAAAGATGATCTTTGATGCACTCAAACTGAACAGCGATATCATTCGAACCACAGGATATCCCAAAGCCAAATCTCACGCAGAAAAGAAAGAGCATAGACGGTCATGGCGAATGTTTGTCCCAGCCAATTTTATGGATTATGCAAACAAAAGTGAAAGCTCTTTTGTTGAACCTACTGATATGTCAGATACCGTTGCCAAGGCGAGCAAGTACAGATGGGGTACTAATTCTCTAACTTCAGAGGAGGATGACTCTGGTTTATGTAGCCCTCCAGCGGAGAGGGGAGGAAAACAAGGCATTTTAACTGGAGACCAGTCACACATTAGAAGCTTGTCTTCTGCTGAAGATATTCATATAACAGAGCAATATAGACCATTTTTTTCTGTTAATTCCATTAGCGAACAGAAAATCCCACTGCTTTCATGTAGAAGTGTCCACCCTGATGAAAACTTCAAGATGATTTTACATGATAATTCTCCACTCGAGGCAGTGAAAAGTGTAAATCGTCAAAGGGAAATCCATGAGGAAAATTGTTGCCTGCAGAACGATTTGAAAGCAAGTACTGTTCAATATGATCCATTAATTATGCCAAGAAATGGAGACACTGAGCATATTTCCAGCCTCAGAGAAGAGGGGAAAACATATGGAGCAGGAAAATCCCAAACTGTAGCACAAAGTAGGGAACTTATGAAGGATTCCCCTCAGGATTTACATGTCTGTCACACAACTCTGGGGCAGAATGATGTAGATGGTGGCAGCACCAGTTCAGTGGAAAATGTGTCGCTCATGACACAGAATGATTCAGAAGGATTCAACGCAGCATCTGAAGACGTGGAGGCTCCCCTTCCTGCCCAGGAGCTGGAGGTGCTCCTTACGAAGTGCTCCTTGAAATTCATACCAATAGGAAAACAAGCAGAGCCCAGAAAAACAGTGGCCCAGGCAGGCATGCTGGATGCAGTCTGCAATGGCTTCCAGTCGGTTCAGGTAACTCATGGAAATGGGAAACTGCAGTGCCAAAAGTTTGTGGTTGTGTTTCAGAGTGGTCACCAGTGTTTTTAATAACGATCAAATTTAGGCCTCCAATTTGGGGGGTTTGACTCACACCCTGAAAGATGTCATTTGTTGATAAGTTGGTCATTTATATAACAAATTAATTAGGGAGGATTGATTCTTCCCAGCTGTGTAGGGTCCTACTATTGATTGCACAGAGGCTGGCTGTTCCCCATCATTTAGAATGCCTCCACTGTGAATTTATGTTAATGTTAGGCTTTTACACAAGGAATGGTAGATGTTAGGCTTTTACACAAGACACTGCCACTTACGGGTCATTATATTGGATTTATTAAGCTTCAACAGGCTTAGTCATGAAAGTGCAAACACAATATTATATTGTTGTGGTCTGCAAATACAAAGTATTCTACACAATTTAAGGACTTTTTCAATGTGCTGAAAAAATTTCTCTCAGGAGCTCTTCATGTGAGGGTAGAGTTATCGTGCAGTATTTTGCAAGCATTATAGCTCCTGACTTTTTGTTGAGTAGTGAATGACGTAAGAAAGGAAAGGGTTCAGCCTTGTAATAAGTAGACGTTGTTTGTCAGGCCTGTAATTTTTTTTCTTCCCACTCAGATTGAAGTTCTGCTGTTTTGGTACTTTTACTAAACTCTTCTGGTAAACTTTGCCTCAGAGGTAATTTCATTTTATTTTAAGCTTCTCTTCGTGTTGGTGGGTAAAAGGGTATTTTGTTACCCCTGAGAGATAAGGGATTTAGACAGTATCAGAAAAGTTCCTCTTCTCAACCTATGGAATAATTGTCAATCATGCTAAGCTCACCAAAGTATTTTTTTCTCCTGCAAAGGATTTTTCAGTTTATTCATACATAGTAACTAAATCTTACAAGTATATACTCTTTACTAGTTATCTTTTCTAATCCTTAGCATATTTTTGTGGCACCTTGAAAAATTACCAAACTCACCTAGATCTGCTCTGATACAGAACTCTAAAATTAAAGTCAAGCTCAGCGGTTAAGACTGTTTACTAGACCATTATTATTAGTTGTTTTTTTTTTTTTTTTTTTTTTTTGTACTTGCAAACCATCTGACAGAATAAAATGTTTTTCTGAATCCTTATTTATCATGCAAGTTCCTGGAAGTAAAAATATAGCAGTTTCCTTATTCTTCCTACTTTTGGGTGAATAGTGAAACATATCTAAAACTATTAGTTTCTAGAAGTAGTAACTTAGAATTGGCATAGAAAAAGAAATAGAATTATAATGCCAGAATCTATCTGCACTGGGTTGTTGCAACTTTCTTTTGACTTATACCTTTTTGAAGAATTATGAAAACTTGTTTCTCACTAATTTGGGAGAATATCGTAATTTATTTGATTATGTGTAATTGATTTTTTATATTTAGTATTGTTATGTAAAAACAACTAGCCAGTATGGAAGTTGTCTATATGGATTTTTTATGAAAGAAGCAGCTTGGGCTTTTACTTAGAGGGGACTCCAGAGGAAGTGATCGTTAATTTGTTTGCTATTTCTAAATTTACTCACTTATATATAGTAACATTAGAGTATCGTGTATACTAGGCCTTGGACCTGAGTCTAAAGGTTTGCCTCCAGCAGTCTCCATAGCTTTCAAAATTATTTTTCATACTATACCTGTAAGTTTTTCCTAAGTGTTGTTTTAGTATTTACATTTATTACCTTTCCATACATTCTGAATAACTGTTTAATCATTGGTATATTTTTATAATGCCCTTCAGGATAAGACCCAGAATCCCAAACTATATTTACTTTACTGTCTGACACTTTCCTTCCTTCCTTAAAACACTTGATTTTCCTCCCGGTATCCTCTAAGCCTTATTTTAAAAACATTTACATTACCTATGAAAGATACAATGTATCTACCCCTAGTGATATCTGTGATGGGGTTGATGTCATCCAGTAAGAGAGAGAAATATGATTTTTCTTTACTGATATGTATATTAATTTTGCAAATAATTATGGTGTACCATGGTAGGCCCAGAGCTTAGAGCTACTGCAAGGAAAGCGATATTTCTGCTTCTGTGGAGCTTGTATATTAATCTAACGTGTTAGAGGCTTTGCCAGTCCTGGACAATTGGAAGTAGAATGGGTTGGATGGTGGTGGAGACAGTACTAAGAAACCACTGGTAGGGACCTGAGAGTAAGCCGAGTTGCTCTGTCAGGGATGTGTGTGATTAGCTCCGAGGAGTGAGGTCTTCATCCTTTTTGCAAGTCCCTGGGCATCTTGATAGGCACTGAGGGGGGTAGATGTGTGAGGTCCATACTGTTGTAGCACACACCTGGGTCTTTTTCCTATCTCTATATTTTGGTCCTCTTGACAAGCCATATATTTATCCACTGGGCTTGCCTTGTCTTCTTGATAATTCTCCACCTCCAGTTGCTTTCTAGCAGCAGCCATCATTGTGGGAGCCTGTAGGGATGCCTTGCCCAGGAAGGCTGGTCTTGGTCCCCTCATAATCCTTAGCATTTCCTGTATATCTTTTGCAAGAGTTAAATTGGAACAATAGGAAATTCCCCATGTTTTGATTATGAAGCAGTAAGGAGAGGACACACATGCTCTCTTCTTGGTTATGTAAGTAATCTGATTAATTGCTCTTAGACTTAGACTATCATGCTTTGATGTTCCTGAGTGCTCTTGATGTGCTGTGAATTTATACTTTACTTTCTTATTGTTACTCATAAAGTTATACCCTATGAAGAGGCAACAAAAATTATCTCTACCTCTGAAATAATAGATAGTTGCCTATTGCGCATTTGGTGATTGCTAGATAATATAATTCATGTAGTTACTGCTCTTTCACGTTCAGGTATTCCAGAAAGAAGAGATTGAACCCTTGCAGGTTAAACAGCAAGACGTAAACTGGTTAGGTCAAGGCCTTATTCAGAGTGCTGCTAAAAACACCAGCACTCAGGGTTTGGAGCGAGACCTGGATGATGTCAACACGCGGTGGAAAACTCTCAATAAGAAGGTAATTTTCTCATCCCCCTCACTGTCATTTTTGTTGATTATTGTTCACAAACATTTATTGTGCCCATGAATCATATTTAGAGTAGCCAAACTTTTCTAAACATGTCTACTTTTTTTCTATTGCTATAAAATGGATGGCTCAAACTCAGATGCTCACAGAAGCTGAGTAGGGGATATAAATAAAAGAAGTGAGCTGGGTGAGACAGGGCTTTTCCCTCCAGTTTTCTTGACTTTGATAGAGACATGGCTGCACATGTAACAGGCAGGATGATGGCAGGTGGCCATGATCTGTGGCTCTGTGTGGAGGGGGTCACATGCACGGTTAGTCTGTGGCTCTGTGTTGAGGGGTCACGTGCACCTGTTCTAGTGTGGACAGGCACTTAGTTCCAGTATATCATTGACATGTAGGGATGTAGGCTCCCTGTGGCCAGACATTATACTTAACCTTTACAAGAACATGGAAATCTCAGGTTATATCTGAAACCTTCCAATTTTCAAATGTTGGTGACTAATTTCACAGTGTAAGTCAACACTGTACAAGCAAAAGAAGTTATGTCTCTATTATTACAGTGGTTCTCAACCTTCCTAATGTCGCGATATATTTTCTATTAGTCCTGGACTAAGGATTTGCTACCCTCACTATAGACCATCATCTTCACATACTATTTTACTTACAAGATGTAATCTCACATTTTTCTAAATTTCCATGAGGGAAAATGCTACAAATAATGCTCTAATGCCTTAGGGAGGTAATGCTGGCACACAACAGTCATGGTGATGGTGATGATGATTTTTTTTAAATTAAATCATAACTGTCTGCAGTTTTCCCAACATTGAAATCTTAAGCAGATCTTAATCTTGCCAGATCATAAAACTGCATTCTTTGCAGTCTGATTCATGTTACAGTGCTCCCTTAAACATAATTGGCATGCAGGTGTAAATATATTCCATAGTGTGTAAAATTTCTTGCCAAACACTTTTTCCGTTCTACAGGAAAAGATCTATGAGAAAGGCAATGGATATCTCTATGTAGGACACAGAGAGTCCATTTACTAGAAGAAAAAGGCTGTAGTTTGTTGAAAAAGGACTTCAGAGCTTGAAGCTAGGAGGATTTAATTGGATACTTTATAGTTGTTTTTTCTAGCAAAATATAATTGTGATTCTTTCTGCTATTACATAACAGTTTCTTTTAATCTTAGTTGTTTAAAAAAATCATATCAGATATTCACCAGGAGGAAATAAAAAGTTAAATGGAGAAAAATGACTAAAGCATTGTTTCTTACAATAACTTTAAACTATTTGAATCATTCATTGCCAATCATAAACATATTGGACATTTGCCAAATCTCAAAGATTTCATCTTCTCTGTTGACTGTTTGGCAGTGGTGGCCTTACTTTCATGGCTTACTTGCTAAAGTTATTTCCTTTGCACTATCAATGCTTTGTGTAAATTTAGAAGTGAAAAGAAAAAGGAAATGTGTGAAGATATGGGGAAAATAGTGTGAAAAGTTATAGCCTATGGGCTAATTTCATTTTGCAAAATAAGTAAGTAAGTTGATACAAGCGGCACCTTTGCAGGTGGCCCAGCGGGCAGCCCAGCTGCAGGAGGCCTTGCTGCACTGTGGGAGGTTCCAGGATGCCCTGGAGTCCTTGCTTAGCTGGATGGTGGACACCGAGGAGCTTGTGGCCAACCAGAAGCCCCCATCAGCTGAGTTCAAGGTGGTGAAGGCCCAGATACAAGAGCAAAAGGTAAGTGAGAGATGTTTTTGCATTGTGTTTTGCAATAAATCTTAACAGTAAGAGTAAACCTTTGCCTGTGACTCTCTTTATGTTTATTAATATTATATCCTACTTAACTGGTTAATGCTGATCCAGATGATATTATGTTACTAGTCATTCAACAAATATTGAACATTTGCTGTGGGCCAGGCATTGTTCTAGGTGCTGGAGATACACCCCTCAACAGAAAAGATAAAGTTTTCTCTTGTGTTTAAAAGTCTATTGGGAAGGGAGAGAGAATAAATAAATAATGGGTTGTGGCAAGTTAGCAAGTGAAGATAAAGCAGGGTTGGGCGAAAGGAATCAGGATGTGATAGAGCAAGGGTCAGGCACAGGAAGAGCTTCAAGGGAAGGGGCGTGTGGGCAGTTTTCAGCACCATAGTCAATGAGGTTTTACTGACAAGATGACAGCCTTTGGATGGCAATATCATTGTTCTCCTATACAGAGTGGCCATAAAGTTCATGTGCAATTGTACCCTATTTTAAATTGCAAATGAACTCCATGGGCAGGCTGTATATTAAATTGATCCATATGAAATTGCCTTTTTCAAAGAATGAGTCCTGCTCTGCCATCCAGGCTACATACAGTGCAGTGGCTTCATCCTAGCTCACTGCAGCCTCAAGTGATCTTCTTGCCTCAGCCTTTCAAGTAGCTGGGATTACAGGTGTGTGCCTCCATACCCAGCTAATTTTTGTATTTTTTGTAGAGACGTGGTCTCACTATGTTACCCAGGCTGTTCTTGACCCCGTGGCCTCAAGCAGTCCTTCTGCCTCCGCCTCCCAAAGTGTTGGGATTGCAGGTGTGACCCACCTCACCCAAATGAAATTGCCTTTTTTGGTTTAACCTATAACTAGAGGGAGGGAAATACTTGATTCATATGTGCTGAAGAATGTACCAGTTTTTAGTAGTAAAAATAGGACCAACAACTTGGGACCACATGTACAGTTTCTTTTTTGCTTCTGATTGTGGTGGTCAGTTATGAGGCATTTAATGACACTTTCAGTAGTAATTTGTCAGCCATGACTTGAAATTACATGTGGTAAGGAGATTGCCACACAGAACATTGGTAAGGTTTCTTGAAAGGAGTGGGTAACTATTTTAACTAAAGAATTAATTAAAATTTTTTACATTTAACTTTTTAAATGAAAACGTTTTATTTATTTATTTATTTATTTTTAAGACATAGTGTCTCTCAGTCATCATGAGGTTGATTGCCATGGCTTCACAGTTCACAGCAACCTCAAACTCTTGGGCTGGAGTGATTCTCTTGCCTCAGCCTTCCAGTAGCAGGGACTATAGGTGCCCACAATAATACCCAGCTAGTTTTTTTTAGAGACAAGGTCTTCTTCTTGCTCAGGCTGATTTCACACTCCTGAGCTCAGGCAATCACCTGCCTGAGCCTCCCAGAGTGCTGGGATTATAGGCATGAGCCACCACGCCCTGCCAGTGAAAACATTTTAAATTCATCTTCCTATGCTTAGTTTATTCACATAGCATAGTTAATAATAATGTATTACATATTTCAAAATTGCTAAAAGAATAAATTTTAAAGGTTCTCATTATAAAAAAAATAAGTAGGTGAGGTGATGGATATGTTAATTAGCTTGGTTTAATCATTCAACAGTGTATACATATATCAAAAGATTTCAGTGTCTCCTATAAATATATGCAATTATTATTTGTCTATTAAAAATGGGAGAAAAAAACAACAAAATATTCCTCCTTTGGCCTCAGAAAGTTTTTTAATTGAAAACTTACTGCTTATTTTAATTTCTTTTTTTATTTCAAAATATCAAGGAGTAAAAATGTTTGTGTTTCGTGGACAGCTTTTATAATGCCTAAATCTGGATTATTAGTGAGCCTGTCACCTGAGTAGTGTTCATTGTACCTGTTAGGTAGGTTTGTACCTCTCTTTTTATCCCCTTTCCTCACTTCTTGATTTCCAATGAGTTTTACTTCTCTCTGTGGCCATGTGTGCCCACTGATTAGTTCCAAATTATTAGGACACGTGGTGGTTTTTTTTCCCCTTCTTGAAATACTTCACATAGGATAATGGTCTCCAGTTCCTACAGATTGTTCTGGAAGACATTAATTCATTTACTTTTTATGGCTGCACCGTATTCTAAGGGGTGCTTGTGTGTGTGTAGGAAACATTTTTTTTTCTTTGAAACAATTTATTTATTTTTAATTTTTAAAATTATTTTTAAATCGTAGCTGTGTACATTAGTGCAATCAAGGGGTACAATGTGCTGGTTTCATATACGATCTGAAATAATTCTCATCAAACTGTTCAACACAGCCTTCATGGCATTTTCTTAGTTATTGTATGTAGACATTTGTATTCTGCATTTAGTAAGTTTTGCCTGTACCCATTCTAAGATGCACTGTAGATGTGGCCCCACGAATTACCCTCCCTCCACCCCAACCTCCCCGCTTCCTTCCCCTCCCTTGGCCCGTTCCCCATATTCTTGTGCTATATAGTTGGGTATAGCCTTCATATGAAAGCTATAAATTAGCTTCATAGTAGGGCTGAGGACATTGGATACTTTTTCTTCCATTCTTGAGAATACTTAAGAGATCTATAAATAGACCTGCCATTCGATCCTATAATTCCTTTACTAGGTATATACCCAGAAGACCAAAAATCACAATATATCAAAGACATCTGTACCAGAATGTTTATTGCAGCCCAATTCATAATTGCTAAGTCATGGAAAAAGCCCAAGTGCCCATCGACCCACGAATGGATTAAGAAATTGTGGTACGTGTATACCATGGAATATTATGCAGACTTAAAGAAAGATGGAGATTTTACCCCTTTCATGTTTACATGGATGGAGCTGGAGCATATTCTTCTTAGCAAAGTATCTCAAGAATATAGAACACATTTTGTTAATCCACTCATGAACTAACGAGCACTTAGGATGATTCCACACTTTGGCAGTTGTGACTTATGCTACAATAAATATTCAAGCACAGGTGACTTTTCCTTTGGGGTAGATACTAAGTAGTAGGATTGCTGGGTCAAATGGTCTAGTTTTATTTCTTTGAGGAACCTCCATACTGTTTTCCACAGAGGTTATGATAATATGCGATCCCACCAACAGTGTATAAGCTTTCCTTTCCCTCTGCATCCACACCAGCATCTGGTTGTTTTTGTTTATGTTTTTTGACTTTTTTAGTAATAGCCATTCTCAGAGGGTAAAGTGATACCTCATTGTGGTTATAATTTGTATTTCCCTGATGATTAGTGATGTTGAGCATTTTTTCTAACTCTCTAAGAAGTCTTTGAAAACTTTAGCATACTGGGAAATTATACCCATTAGAAATAGATTTAGAGGTAAGGATTTAAGAAAAACAACTGGAAACATATCTGTATGATTTTCTTTTTTAATACCCTAACTGCTACCATTCACATTTAATTTAAAGTTAGCTCCCAGAGTAAATGATGCTTAACTAACAAAACCTATTTGCTGATTTTGCTTTCTTAATGCTAGAAGCTTTGGTGTTAAAATTTATCAAAAGCAATCCACTCACTTAGTTCACCTGGCTGTCTAAACCACCCTTTGATTATATAATGACTCTAACTTGTGTCACTACAGTTTGCATTTCTTCCTCTTCTTTTAAAACAAGTACTTCTTAACCTCCTTGGCAATCTGGATCTCAAAATAGTCTTCTAGCTTTTTACTTCTGGGTAACTGTCAAATCTTTAATCCTTAGCTATCAGTCAGGGTCAGATGAAGGAGTCAATGAAATAGTGTTTTTGACACCTTTGCCTTCCTCATTGCCCCCCCCCACCTTTTTTTCCCCCCAAGATAAGCAAATGTCCTTTAAGTTCATGTACATAGTAGTTGCTCATGAACCATGCGTTTAGATTAGAAGAAACCAAAGTATTCCTGAGTTCTGGCTCCTTATAGGAAACATTCCATTCCAGGTGTCTTGATATGTTTAATTGGAAATAAATTGAATTTTGATTCTGCTGCTAAATCCTGAAATATTAGTCTTAGTTAGCCAGCTTTGGAGATTTCACACATCAATCTTCCCTTCCTTTTGAGAATGATATTGTAAAGGCTCTTTTAGTCTTCTTCCTCTTAAAGCATTTTAGGAGCTAGTTCACACCTATTAAAAGGAGCCAAGAGCCTCTAGTTTTAGCCTTGCTAACTTGTGAACTTGGTCTGAGTCTTAACTAAGAGCCTCTAGTTTTAGCCTTGCTAACTTGTGAACTTGGTCTGAGTCTTAACTTCCTGATATGTAATGGATTATTTAACGTGGGAAAAGGTTTTGAAAACAGTAACTATTTGTAAGCATCTTTTGTATCTTGACAGGGAAGATAGCTGTTGAATATTAGAGCATTCCCATTTCCTTAGAGGAATGGAGATTCTGCCATTTTCTCATGATTCAGTGGGGTTATCCTAAGCAGCACCTCTATGCTATCACGTTATATTTAAAAATTCATAAGGAGTCTAGTGGCCTTATCTGGTGGTCCTCAACCTTTTTGGCACCACCGACTGGTTTCATGGAAGACGATTCTTCCATGGACAGGGTTGGGATTCAGGGCATTAGAGTCTCATAAGGAGCAGGCAACCTAGATCCGTTGCATGCACAGTTTAGGGTTCATGCTCCTGTGAGAATCTAATGCCCGTCCTGATCTGATAGGAGGTGGTGATGCCAGTACGGGGGCAGCTGTAAGCACAGGTGAAACTTCACTCACCTTTGTTGTGCATCCCGCTTCCTACAGGCCACGGCCCTGGGGTTGGGCACTGCAGGCCTTACCATTATTAGTTTTGTCTACTGTGTAAAGCCCCTGCCACAGTGTGTGACACAACAGTATTAAGCCCTTAGATAAAATGTTGTTTTAAAATCCCCCTTCTCAGATCCTTTCGCATGCACACCAGGACAAAATTATGTATTTTATTGCAAATCAGATGTACTTAGGATACATTTTGTGTTTATACAATTATTCCCTTGCCTTTTTGAAAAACATTTAATGTTTTGTCTCAAGCTTCTCCAAAGATTGCTGGATGACCGCAAATCTACTGTGGAGGTCATTAAACGAGAAGGCGAAAAAATTGCTGCAACAGCGGAGCCTGCAGATAAAGTGAAGATTCTGAAGCAGCTGAGTCTCTTGGACAGTAGATGGGAGGCATTACTTAATAAAGCTGAAACAAGGTATTGTACATACTCCCAGTTCTTTTGAAGGAGGAGCACTGGCCTTAATGCTGATATTTTGTGTTATAATGCTTTCCTTCAAATCGTTCTTTTCCGATGCTTATCATGAATGTGGACATCAATCGCAGTCACCGTTGATGCCTCTCTCCTCATTCCTCTGATGGTAACACCTTGTAATCACCAGCTACCCCCCAACTCTTTGTTTTAAGAAAAACGTTGCCTTGAGGGTGGTTCATGCCTTTGTTTATTGCACGGTTGCTGCCCATCTACCAGGCATGCATCAAGCACAGAGGTAGGTGTTGAGTTACAGGAGTGAGGTGGACAGACCTTGGCCCACAGATTGGGTACAGTCTAGGAGGGTTTATAGCCCTTGGGAAGTAATGACAAATGTCATGTTTGAAAGAAAAGTTACAAGGTGCTTCGGGAGCATGTTATGGGAACCTAGTCAGGGGGCAGGGGAATGACAGCTAAGTTTTAAGGGAAGAGCAGGGGTTAGCCAGGAAACAAGGCAGGTAGAAAATGCTCTGCCTTCATGGAGGCCATGAAGCGTAGAGCCTGGCACCACTGGGTGTTTGTTCTCTGCAGTTTTCTTATTGCAAAATCTCAACCCTTATTTCATTCTCTGCATTTGATGTCACATCAACCAGCTTACATAGTAGCTACATTGAAGAGTAGCCATCTAGGCTGGTTGGGTTGAAAATAGATGAACCACTGAACTGAATGAGTATGTTCCACAAATTCCTACCATTGTTGGAACTAGAATTGTGAAGAGAAGGATTTGTCTAATTTTGAATTATTGAGTATAATTAATTGTAGTTTTTGGAGCACAGAGGAGGTGCTTCTAAGAAGGATAAAAATCTCACATTGTTCTTAATTCATGGATTAACTCTTTTTTGTAATGTCCTAGAACAGTGGTTCTCAACCTTCCTAATGCCACAACCCTTTAATGGAGTTAAAGGGTTTAACTTTAATACAGTTCCTCTGGGTTGCAACCTACAGGTTGAGAACCACTGTCCTAGGATGTTGTGGCTGCGATAGAAAATAATCTCAATAATTTTTAAAAAATAAATGAACGGATGTCTAGATCTCTGCTTTACTACCATAACTGGTCTTCTTTTCCCAAAACCTTCCTCACAGTGATAGTAAGTAGAGGGATATTGGTAATAATTATGATTCACATCCCAAATGTACTGTTCACAATTTAAATCATAATAAATTAAACCCAATTATGAAATAGTTATTTCCACTGATTATAAATTATTGGATATTTGAATTTAGAAAAAAAAAGTCATAGATGTACCAATAATCCACAAATTAAAAAGGATATAATAATTTTATTTGCTTTTTAGGATCAAGTATATTTCAACTGAAAGGTTTAAAAAATATATGTGCATATGGCTTGTGGTATATTAATACAGAAATTAGATTTAGTACCTTGCACCAGTTTTCCATAATTCTCTTTTTCTTCCTAGAAAGCTAATTTCACAAATCATATAATTCCCTAAGAATTAAATATGATGAGATGTTAAAACAATAGCAACTCTTGATCCCAGCAGAAAAGATCTACAGGATTTGATACTGACTCAGGTTCTCTATATACAAACCCACAGTCCCTTGCCCTAGATAAACAGTGGAAGCTGGTTTTACGTTTTAATTTACATGCATCCTCTGTGACTGAGAAACAATGTGTTTTCTAAAGGTTCTTCAAACTACAAGTCCAAGGAATGGTTTGGAATATTTGTCCTCTGTTCGTAATACCTAAATCTGTAAAATACTAACTATTGCTTTTGGGAAATATACACTGAACTTTTATAAAGTAGAAATCACTATTCATTCCAGTAAGGAGAAGGTGGTAGTTGCAGGCTATGTATGGTCTTTAAAATTTGAATCCAGTTTGGACCATTGGATTAAAAGTTATCTCAGTAACTGGTAATCCAATCAAAATTAATACTTAAAGCACTTAAAACAGGACCTGACACAGAATGTGTGTTCAATAGATATTGCCTAGGACTATCATTATTATTATTGCTGCTGCTGTTGTTATAACATTGCTATTATTATTACAACTGTAATTATAGGAAGTATTATTACAAAAGATTACTTCAGACTTTTGTGAGATTCAGGCACTTGAGGATGTTGTCCAACTTTATTTCGTTGAAATACTGTCTTAACATGCCCGTTAAGTATTAGAGAGTTAGATTTTAACCTTGATAGTTTCTGCAAAGAGTGTTCAGAAGAGAATGCAGGAGCATGACCGAGGATTTTTGTTGAGTATTTCACACATCCTTTATCCCTAAATGACCTTTATCTTGGCATATCTGTAGGAATCGTCAGCTGGAAGGTATCTCCGTGGTAGCACAGCAATTTCATGAAACCTTAGAACCACTGAACGAGTGGCTGACAACCATAGAAAAGAGGCTGGTGAATTGTGAACCCATAGGAACCCAAGCATCTAAACTTGAGGAGCAAATTGCACAGCACAAAGTAAGATGTAAATCGCACATTAGCAAGATTCAGTTTTTTGTTTTGCGGTTTTGTGACATAAATTTGAGTTGCGTCCTATTGTTATGTTATGCATAATTGCAAACCAGATCCATTTCAGATGCCATGCTTCAGTTTTATTTATGTTTTCATTTTTATTTGTCCATTCCTTTTGTTTCTTTTCTTTCTTTTCTTAAACTTTATTTAGGCCTTAGAAGATGACATCATCCATCACAATAAACATTTACACCAGGCTGTTAGCATTGGCCAGTCCTTAAAGGTTTTGAGCTCCAGGGAGGACAAAGACATGGTGCAGAATAAATTAGACTCCTCTCAAGTGTGGTACATTGAGATTCAAGAGAAAAGTCACAGCAGGTCTGAGCTCCTCCAGCAGGCCTTATGTAATGCTAAGATTTTTGGGGAAGACGAAGTTGAGCTGATGAACTGGCTGAACGAAGTGCACGGCAGACTGAGCAAGCTCTCGGTCCAGGAGTGCAGCACTGAGGGGCTGTGCAGGCAGCAGGCTGAACTTCGGGTATTTTGATTTATTTCATTTTATGTATTTTTTTTCATTTTGCTTGTCACTATTTTCCCATTCTTTCTTAATTCTGTGCTGTTTTATGTCAATTATGATTTAAACAAATCACTGTACTCATAAAAGACTTTGCCTGCATATCCAGTTTACTTTTAATGAAGTCATTTTAAAAAGAGATTGAATTTATCCTATTGGCTGGATTTTTCACGTTGTTATTTTGTTGTTGTATACAAAGACCCAACATGAAGCAGTACGTCCTTATGACCCATTTCCACAGGGCCTTAAATATTTCCTGAATGGGACATGGGACATGGGGCACAGTGGGGGAAGGAAGAGGCAGAGACATGGAAATAATAATGTCTATTTGAAAATGTGAGGTTCCTACTCAGATATCTCTCTGTAAAACCAAGTTTACATTCTCTGAGATTGACTAATACTAATACCGATTTAATTTTTTTCCTCCTACATAAAAAATGGTACCTGTGTTTTTAGGTTCTGCAAGAGGACATCTTACTCAGGAAACAAAATGTAGATCAGGCCTTACTAAATGGTTTAGAGCTCCTTAAACAAACTACAGGTGAGATATCTTTCCAAACTAATCATCATGCAGTCAGCATTTTGCATTGTTTTCAAAATGTTTTAGGGATGGGGGAACAAAACAAAACACTTTATAATTTTTGGGCCATTCCAAGACTTTATTCTGGAGAATGCTTTGAAGCCCTGTCAAGGGGGGTTTTAGAATATGATCTCACTTTTTTCTCATGATCTCACTTGAGTTCTTGGTGGAAGTTGTGTCTATTACTCACAAAGTACTTTGGCACAGGAGCTAGTCACAGAAGCCCACGACAGAGTTACTTTAGTTTTCCACTTGCGGAAGGCAGATGAACACGTAGGTTGTAGACAGTGTTTTGTTTTGTTTTGTTTTTAAGATAGATTTTTACGGCAGTTAACTTATTCTGGCTGCACACATGCTTCATTTCTTTGTGTTTGAATCGCTTAAAAATATGCTTGATTTAATTCTGTATGAGGTGGTTTTAGAATAACTCCGAAAAACTAAGTTGTTTTAGTAATTCCTTTCACCATAGAATTTCACTGTACCTATATCTAGTTCAGCATTCTGTATGAGTGGAGGCGCGTACCATTTGTTATGAGTTGGCGACATTCAATATAATATCTAAGGCCTTGAGTTAGAAGTCTGAAGTCCAGGACTTAATTTCTTGGTGTGTCTAAGAAGGAGATAGAGACAATTAAGGGTCTGCTGGAGTAGGAGGGTTGAGTAATGATGCATAAAAGCAGAGACGCCAAGCATCTTGCCCAAAGTAAGCCAGCTTTTAAGCCATGCATGAAGTTAGTATCTGAACTCGGGTGGTTTTTTAACCCCTGTTCTTTGAAAATCAAAAGCTTCCTAAAAATATATACGAAAGTACTGCTTTGCCCATACCTAGAGGCACTTGGGCTTTTCCAGTTTGTACATTTGTATTTTCAGAATGGTTTAGAGTTGCCTGATATCCTGAGAAAAATTAAAATCTAGAAAAGGGCTTTTCTTATATCAAATCATCTTTAGAAAAATGTCTCCTTTCTTCCCCCAGAAATGTCATCAGTGTACTATAATATCTAAACTCCCCCACCACACACACAGCCCTTTTGTCCTTTCAGAAGAAATAATATGCCTTTGAAATTTTAGGTGATGAAGTTTTAATAATTCAAGATAAATTGGAAGCCATTAAAGCAAGGTACAAAGAGATTACTCAGCTGAGCACTGACGTGGCCCAGACTCTGGACCAGGCACTGCAGCTTTCAAGGCGGCTGCAGGCCACGCACGGAGAGCTGTGCACCTGGCTGGACAAGGCGGAGGCGGAATTACTTTCATATGAAACTCAGGTTCTGAAGGGAGAAGCGGCGAGCCAAGCGCAAGCAAGACAAAAAGTATGCTCTGATTTATACACTTTGGATCAGTTTGTTATCTTTCAGGGAGTCTTATTCACACAGGAACGAGATGATGCTCGTCTCGTGTCATTACTAATCTACGGAAAGATGCTCCGGTGGGCAGGGACCCAGCCGAACTTGGCAGCAGACCAATGGGTCCAGAGATGAAAACAGTATATTATAATTTGTTTCAAGAGTCTTAGTACACAAGGGACAGAATGATGAAAACAGGGAAGAGGAGGAAAATAATCATTGTCTCAGAGAGTCATGTAATTTTATTTCTATAAGAGCATGGGGCAGGCTTTCTAATTATATCACAAAAATAGTAAACGATCATGCTAATCATTCTTCTTTTCAGAGATATCAGTCTCTGTTTTCATCATCCCTAGAGTATGATCACATGTGGGTGAAGGGGAATTGGTGAGGTCAGGCTCACTGAGCCTGTAGTGATTCAGCCAGAATGATTTAAGGCCAGTATGTCCTCATTTTGAAGGTCACTTAATTCTGGCTTAATTCCTCTTTTTCTTTTCTTTCTTTTCTTTTTTTCTTTTTTTTTTAGTTTTCTATTTACCTGATTACTAAGAGGTTTCCAGAAAACAAAGAGTAATACATGTTCACTTGCTTGGTTTTGTTTTCCCAATTTAAAATGTTTATATTAATATTAAATTTCAAAGATAAAATCTTGCCACGTGGATAAATGAATTGTTCTTTTGGACTTCCCAGGAAACAAAACTTTCCTTTTTTGCAAAATAGCTTTAAATAACAGTGGTTTATTTAACTTAACTGAAACTAAGGTGATGGCCAAAGTATCACGTTATTGGCCTGCAATAAAGGACTTCAGCCTCAAAATATAATTAAAGGAAAATCCTGTTCAAACTCTTTAAGTGGTGTCCATGTATTTGTCTGCTTTCAGGAACTGAAAAAGGAAGCTAAAAACAACAAAGCCTTGTTGGACTCCCTTAATGAAGTGAGCAGTGCTTTGCTGGAACTGGTTCCATGGAGAGCCAGAGAAGGTCTCGAGAAAATGGTGGCTGAGGACAATGAGCGTTACCGACTCGTGAGTGACACCATCACTCAGAAGGTGGAGGAGATCGATGCCGCCATTCTGAGGTCACAGCAGGTAGGGACAAGTGGTTTGTTGTCTAGGCAGGCAGTTTTCTCTCGCTGTTCCCAGAGCCTTTACCTGAACAGAGATGCCTGTTGATAGTGTTTCCATTCATTTGTTGTGCTTCAAAAATGAAAGGGTAGATTTGAAAAGAATCCGACTGGGCTGCTTGGATGTCTGAGTGCCAGGGCAAGACTAATCTGGACATTGTGAACAGCCATCTGCCACATTGTTCCAGAGATTTATCCTTACCGAGTCAGACACTAGGAAGATCAGCCCTGCTTCCCACACAAAATGCTTTTGTCTACATATATCCATATGGTGAAAATTAAAATTGTATGCCTTGACTACGTCTGATCCGTGTAAGGGTTTTGAGTTTTCATGAAGTCAGTATTAATTGCTCATTTAGAGAAAACTATGGCAAAGAGAAAGTATTCTTTTTAAAATGGAAACTATTTTGTTGGTAATGGGGAGTTTTTTTCTGAAGCTGACTGAAGAGGAAAAAATTACTAGCTTCTGACCTGTCTGCGACTCGTACAGAGTGTATACTCCAAGCTTCTTTAGCCACTCAGCCCTTAGCCACAGCTCCCTCAGAAGGCTGTGGCCAGTGAGTGGAAAGCTGGAAATACCGCACAGCAGTTGTTAATACATGTTTGATTAGCTCTTATTGAAATCTCTGGGAATATTTACATTAAGTCATCAGACTTAATACAAACTTTGTATGTAGGGGTTTGTGCGGTATTGCACTGTACTTTGGAGCAGGGCTTGGGAAGGGGAGTGACTAAGCTTTTACTAGGACAAGCCAAAAGCAAGAAACACAAATCAAGTTGATTATGTGGGAGCATCCAGACTTAATTTTCTAAAGCATAATGTTCCACTCCTCATTTTAGTGCTGTGCTCTGGAGTCACAAAAGCTGATGAAGTCCTACAGTGATAGCAAAACGCTGCCCAAGAAATTGTTGTGAGGGAGGGCATTCGTGCTGGAGGAATATATCCTGTATGTTTTTCAAGTTTAGAGGAACTTGTAGGCCTTATTATTATAGGCAAATAAGTGTGTTTATTTGTGAAGCTTACTCAACTGTGTAAAAATAAATTTTTTTCACTGAAATTTTATTTGAACATTTCAGAACTTCCTCTGAAGACTTCCCTAAATAGTAAGACAAGTATTTTGTACTCTTGGGAGTAAGATTTTCTTGAGAAATTGACTATGGTTGATTAGTTCAACAAAGGGAGACTGTTCAGAAGGGCAAAGTCGCAGGTTGAGTTTCAGTTGGTTAGTAAGCTCTGATATGTGCCAAGGTCATTAACTGTGACCTAATTCCATTCAGAGTTTTGTGCCTGTTTTCCAAAGGGAAAGAAAGTAACCAGGTCAGTTTAAGTTTTCTAGGATCCCAAAACATATGTTAATATATGCTATAGGGAAATCATTATTTTTTTTTCTGATATAATCATTCCTTATAAGAACATTTTGGGATTTTCTGAAAGAATACAGAAAAATTCTTGAAAGAAAGAATATGTAAGCAATTTGGTCTGTATTATATAAATGAACATGTGTGTAGTAAAAGTCTTATCTACTAGTAGTCAGTCATACAGCTAAAGTTGACCATGGCCATGGCTGTCTTCTGGTTGTTCATGTGCATATGATGCCTTTGTTCCCTTGAAATACCTGCACGTCTGTCCAGTGAGCTGCCTCCAACAGAGCTAAACAGCCCCAGACAGTATGGCTGGGAGGAACACGTCTGTAATATGTGGAGAAGCAGCTTGGCCTGTGGTCCCAGTACGTGGCTGAGTTGTAGCTAGAATTTAATCCAACTCTCATTCCGCCTCTCTCTGTGCTTCCTTATGAATTACTCTAAGGCAGTGGTTCTCAACCTTCCTAATGCCGCGGCCCTTTAATACAGTTCCTGTGGGTCGTGACCCATAGGTTGAGAACCGCTGCTTTAAAGGGAGATCCATTTTTTCCCCTATAATTCTTCAGTAATTCAAAGAAAGCTGCCATTAGTAGAGCAAAATAGAAATACGTGATGTAAACATTTCCAGCTATATGGATCATGAGGCACAAGAACACAGCACTGGAAGGGTCCTAGAGCATCACTGCATAGGCAAGTTTAAGAACGGGGTAGTAGATACCTGTCTTTCTGAGTGGTTGAGATTTTGCACTTCAGATTCAGAAATCAGCTTCTAAACTCATAATTTTCATGTTCATAAAGGAGTTTATGTATCACTGAAATTATTTTATAATCTTGCCCTTCTCTAGATGTTTGGCATTAGAAGCAGAGCATACATTAATAATAAAGTATTTTCTTTTTTACCCAATGATAATATACCCATGAAATACAAAAAGGATGGACAAAAAAAAAAAAAAAAAAAAAAAAAAATCTTTGGACCTGGATGTTAGCCACATATTTTATACGATCTGTTTTATGTTTTAAAAATTATCTAGCATTCTGTGTCCCTTCTCCATTTAAAATATGAACGTGATCTGATGTCAGCTTTTTAAACACATTTACAGTCACATCTGCATCATTTTATTAACAAAGAGAATCTTCCCCAGACCCTTAACCTCCGACATACCCACTGTAAGTGTTAGGCTGAGGATATGTGCCTCATATAATACTTGGTAATTGTAAAATTTATAGATTTAATGCTTTGTCTCTGAGTGACCTGGGTAAATTAAACTAGATTTCAAATGACTAGATATTCTGTTTTCTAAACAAATTTCTCAGAAGATATTTAATATTTTGTCCAGGATTAAAGGTTGTTTATATACAGGTGTACTTCCTTTATAATGTCGTAACCTGCTTTTTGGAGTTTGCAAAGCATAAGCACTTTGCAGACTGTCAAGCCCCTATCCCAGAGTGATAATGACTCTGACTTCCAAACACCACATGAAAGATGCAAAGAAAAACACGGAAAAGAATTAAAATTGAGAGAAGAGAAAGGAGCATATCTTCTAATTAGCATATATTCCATAACCAACTTGTATGAATTTAGTTTTTAAAAATGTTCTGATTTGACATGGTTAGGCTCGTGTGTTAATCCTATGTCAAAATAACTGTTTTGAAAAAAGGCAATTGAATTTTGATATCATAGGGGTGCAGACCCTATTTGTTATTATTTGAGAAATAATTGAACAGCCTCAGTTATGCACAAAGGGTTGAGAATTATGTTAGGTGCTGCCCATCAACAAGCTCCTACTCCTGACTCTACAGATTTGCAGGCATTCATGTTTTGAAAAGTATATTCTTTTTTAAAAAGAATCTGGCCCATTCATCACATTTAGGTAAAACCTGAGCGGCATATAAGACAGCTTGGTAAATAACGATGGTGAGCTGAACTGCCTCTTCTCACAATGCATGCCCTTATCTGAGTTCAAAACTACATATTTTTGCATTTTAAACCCACACAATGTTGCATAAATTTGTTGCTTTCCTTCTACAAGTTCTGTGGAAAGGCACTTTAGCATGACAGATACACAGACTTGTATCTTGAATTCAGACTACTGTGATTGTTTGAACCTCTTAGAGAGGTCCATCATCCGTTGCCTCCTCTAAATGTACAATTGTCAGAAGTTGCTAAAATATGTGTATCTTGCCAGGTTTGGGAATCCCAAGCATTCTTTGGCAGTTTTAATTGCTTGGCTTATGTAAGTGGGTCCCCTAATAACTGTGTTATAAAGGCCCATGGATTGTTGGTTTGGGTGCAATTAAAACAAACAGCTCATTCGGTGGTTAGGAATCAGCCTTGGAGAAAATACCTCCTGTTTATTTCCTTTAGCGAAACAGAAGTAAACATCCCCTATGGAAACGAGATTTGTTTAGACCTTCCAGGTGTTGAGGGTGGGAAAATACAGGCCATGTTATAAATAATCAGAAGCAAAGTGGAAGGAAATGCTAATCAAAAATAAGTGCTCAGGTCCCCATCAGGGGGAGGAGTAGAAAGATGTTCTTGAGGGTCAGGCTGGCTTCTCACTTTGTCTTAGTGCCTGTTTTTACTCAGGAGGAACTTCGTGGATAAGCAAAAGCCGTTTGTCAGAGATTAGAGAAATGTTTAAATATTAAGTTAAGACCTGTTGTTGACTCCTGTGGCATTTGAACTTCTTTTGGTGAAATCACATGAATATTTGGAATTCATGAAGCCCAAGTTATACGCAAATGCAAACAACAAACATGGCATGTCAGAGGACAGACAGCCCTGTGGTCAGACCACCGTGGTTACAATCGTGGGCCCAGCATTTACTAGCCAGGCAATCTTTGGTAGATTTGCCTTTGCCTCATTTTTTCTCAGCTGCAAGTGCAGGTAATGGTAATCCCTACATTATTCAATTGCCAGGCTTAAAGGAGACCATGTTAAGCCCCTAGAACAATGTGTCCAGGAGGAAGCTGGTTGTGATTGTTTCACAGAGTGTTTTGCAGGAATATTTAGAGATGGCCACTTAAAATTTTAGGAAATTCCTGATATGCTAATTCAACTATTGAGTTACAGTAGCTAGAGTTGATGGATAGACTCCACTGATGCTAACTATTAAAATACTTGTCAGAATGCAGTTATGGATGCCGAGATTATCAACAGTTTAAGTCCAATTTTGCTGCTTGTATGAGCAGTAAATGGATTCATTAAAATTTGGTCTAGGACTAGTGCTCTCCAACATGGTTCACATGAGAAGTGAGCCATTTTTATAGTCCGTTGGAAATAGACACATTCACCAGTCATTTGAATGACTCATAGACCTAAAATGCCTCGCCTTGCTTCAGACGGACCCTGTGGCTATCCCATTTGTTGCTTAACAATAAATGTTTGCTAATTTAATAAAAAATTTTTTTGAAATGGCAGAAGGGAAATATTTCTGCTTGACGTCTTGTTTTCTTTTAACAGAACAAATATTTGATTTGGTCAAAGAAGCATTGTTTAAGTTTCAGCTTTCCATCTTGGCAAGTTAGATAGTATCATCATGCTGTTTTTCATTGAATACTTTTTTTTTTAAGGGAGGAGACATAGTGTAAAATTAATATTAACACTGAACAGCCTGACTTTCTTTATTTGAACAGAACTGTCATATTTTAACAGCCTGCACACAAACAAGAGGGGCGATGTATCACTTTTATTTTATCAGGGACAATAGAAATAAAAAATTCATGACTGTTAAATTTTATTCATATATCTTGCAGTATTTACACTCGGAAATGTTAAGTATGTGGCTTCATCGTGTATGCCTTGAAAAGTATCCACATTAGAAGACTTTCGCTTCTTTTTCCCTAAGTTTTTCTCTGCACTTGAAGCTACTAAATTAGTTGATGAAATTTTTTTCTTTTGTTTTTATGTTAATAATTGCTAAGGAGTAGTTCATTTAAAATTAAATATCATAATTATTGAACGAGATTAAGACAGACTTTTTCAAATGGCTTCTTGGATTCCTTATAATTCAAGGAAGTCTATAAGCTGGACAAGTATTAAAAAATAAGTTCTATCCTATATTGTTAGGGGTACAGCAAAACTGCTTGTGGGAGTATAAATTAATAATTCTATCTGAAGTGCAATCTAACAGTTTATATCTAAAAGAGAGAATGCAAACAGAAACTTTCAGGTGAGATGTTACCCCAGAATTTTTTCTTTTTCTTTTTTTTAAGTTAAACTGTTTTAAGATACAAGATGACCTCCATAGTTGATCACCTCCCTTCAATGACTGCCTCCTTGAGTTGACCTAATTTTCATAGACCAGACATGCACCACGTGTACACAGCCCAGTTCTTTATGTTGACCACCTCTGTATGTTGACAGTTTCTTACTGTCCCTCAGAGTTCTTGCAGAGTTCTACGTAATTGCAGATTCATGTGCAGTTTTAAGCATTATACAGAGATCCTATTTTATCTTTTACTCAGTTTCCCCAGTGGTAACGTCTTTATAATAAAGTATCACAATCAGGACATTGACATCGATACATTTAAGATACAGAACATTTCCGTCATTCACGTTTCCCTGTAACCACACCCATTCCCTCCCACCTCTGTCCTCTGCTTAACTCCTGTCAACTGCAAATCTAGTCTCCAGTTCTCTACTTTTATCATTCCAAGAATGTTTGAGTACTTTTTCAGCCACAGCCTTTTTCTCTGCTCTATCTTGGAATATGAGAACATGTATATTGGATCTTCTTTCTTAAGTTTATAGGTTTGTGAGGCTCTGTTGACTTTTTTTTTCTTTTTTCTGACATGAATATTGGATCTTCTTTTTATAAATACACAGCTTCCTGAGGCTATGTTGATTTTTTTTTTTCTGGTCTATTTTCCTTTTCTCCATTTGGGTTGTGTAGTTTCTATCATTACGTCCTCCACTTTGCTGAGTCTCTCCTCTGGCCCCATCACTGAGGTCATCCACTGAGATCTTTATTTCAGTTATGTGCATATTTTTTAGTTCTAAAATTTTCATCTGGATCTTCATTTTGTGTGTATTTTATTTCTTTGCCAAGATGTTCTATTTTGTTGCTGAGGCCTTCCATACCTTGAGCCTGGTTGCAGCGAGCTTGGACTCCAGTCTTCCTCTTGGGTGGGAAAGGAGTGAAGGTCACTCCTGAGTTTCCACCTTTGCCCATCCTCTCCTGGAGGTGAAGGTCACTCCTGAGTTTCTAGCTTTGCCCGTCCTCTCCCGGAGGTGAAGGTCACTCCTGAGTTTCCAGCTTTGCCTATCCTCTCCCAGAGGTGGGCCTTCTAGAGTCCTCCTCTCCTCCCCTTCCTTATTCTCTGGTGGCCTCTCATGAGCCTTTTCTGAGGGTGTCACTGTCACTCCATTCTCCATCCCATGTAAATATTTTAAAAGCAAGATAGCTGGCCTCACTCTCTTGGCCAAGGATCTTCCTACAGCCACCCACCATGTGAGAGGTTTCAGATCAGAGTCTAAGTCGATAGCAGACCATGTGCTACTATTCCAGTGTCACAGCTGTGTGTACTGTGAAGTTGCAATCGTCACAGGGGCCAGTGACACTCATTGAGCCTGGCAGCTGAATCTGCAAGCAGCGCCTGTATGCCACATCCAGGGCCAAAGGCCATCTTGCGATGGTGCTCATCACAGCACAGGGACCCAGTTGGGTCAAGGATCTAAGGTGTCAGGGGCTCAGAGCCAGGAGAAGGAATCCTCAAGTCCTCCCGCAGTCTGATGAAAACTTTAACTGCGGACTAAGAAGCATTTTCTTCAAGCCAGCAGACTTCAGATGGCTGCTAAGGCATTCTGTACCACCTTTATATCCAGGTGGTGTTTTGGGTCCAGTTTATGGAGATTGGGCGGCACTGTTGTAATGAGAATCTTCATGTGGCATCTGAAGAGCTCATGTCAAAGCCAGTGTCATTGTCAGTATGGTTAAAATCATAGAAGGATCCAGTGCTCTGAAGCGCCTCATGACTTCATTCCCAGGGCAGCAGCAGCTTCCAGTGGTGACAGAATCTTTAATAGGACACAGGTCAGCCACACTGTCTCTGCTTGTCATTGTGCCCTTTGTATACGATCATACCTGTCAGACATCTTCAACTTGGGCCTCAAATGTTCCTGGAGCCACAGTCAAGTTGTCAATCACATTGTTTATTTTTCTAGCCAGAGGAAGGATAGGGGCCTCTTTGGCAGAATTGGGAGCAAGGTCCTGATTCCCTTTAAGTTTAAGCAAGGACTCACTGAAGGAAGTTTCTTCAGGTGCTGGCTTCACTTGGGGAAGACCATTTCACACAAATAGAAATCAGATGGGCTTTGTGGCACAAAGGGCCTGACCCCTCTTCCTGACATCATCCCTCATGGCTCCTCAGGCCCAAACACGAAGGCTGCACCCATCACCCCTTCCCTCTGAAGAGCAGATGACTTGCCGGTTCTTACGATACTGAGTCATGGATTTTAAACTTTCTCTTTTAACTGTCTTTCTCTGATACCACTCTGAGAAGAGAGACTGGGGATGCTACGGGGTGGTTGTCAAAGTCCACATTCCCCACTTAATCTTCATTGGTGGCTGGGGGCAGGTGCCCCCCACTTCTGAGTAGGAGTGGGAATGCCAGTGGGAATCCCGTGGTCTCCACTGATAAAGTGATTGTGAGGTCTGAGTGACTGTGAAAATCCTGACTCTAACAAAAGGAAGGGGCAACTTGTTACTTCTTGGTGAGGGTAGAAATCCAGGCTCTCCACGTGGTGTCCCCTGACACTGTGGTTTGGAGCCTTGTTTTTGTCTAGTGGGGATGAAGGTTCTGGCTCCCTAAATGGCCTTCTCTAACATCATCCCAGCAGCGTGCTGGGGACCTTGCGGTAGCCTTCTGAGGGCAGCAGAACAAGCTTCCCGTCCATCCTGTCTGGGCAGGGGTGTGGGTGGAGCCACGGTTTTCTTCCTTTGGTGTTTGGTTGGAACAGAGTGGTTATGGTCCAAGTTTCCCGTCTTGCTTGGCTGCTTCTGTCCTGGTTCATGGATACCTGGGGTTTTGTCTGTGTACATTGGTGTTGCCAGCTTTTCTTTTGTTCAATCCTGGATAGGTGAGGCAAAAAGAAAACCCAGAGAGCTCCCCACCGGGCCGTTCCTGCAGCCCAAGTTCCATAGTAACTCTTTCCTCTTCTTTTTGTGCTGTCTTCTTATTTATGTTCTATACAGAATGTCCCAGGATTTTAGGCAGAACAGGGAAAAGTCCATCTGCTCCTTCTTCCCCTTAGTTGGCATAGTGTTGCATCAACTTTTAAAAGGATGAATTATTTTTTATTCTAGTTTCTTATCTCTGCCCATCTTTTCCCTGACTTACCTATTCCCCCATCCACATCCGGATTTATTTATTTGAAAAGTTAGAAGATGTGTCAGTACTGGACTTGAATACCCATAATGTCCATTGTCCATTAATCCTTCCATTGTTAGTTACCATTCGTCCCTCGGCTTGTGGGGTCCTGTGTGCACTTCATTTGCTTCTGATAAACTGCTGGGCCCTGGAAAGCAATGGGCTTATCTGATGTAAGGCCTTGAAAACCTCATGCTCTTTGAGTTTGTAGTCGCTTTTAGGAATCGACATCAAGGAACTAATTAGAGATGCAAAACAGGAATTTAGAAGCAAGGATATTCATTATAGGACTGCTTATATAATAGCTTAAAAAAAAAAAAAAAATGCCGAGAGTTTAGATGAAAATACCCAGGTATGCTAGAATACAGTGATGGTATTTAAGAGGACTATGACATGGGAAATGTTCATAGTAAATGAAAAAGCAGGCTATGAGAGTGTTTATACAGTGTTATCCCTTTACGAATCTTTGGAAGAAAATTCACTGAAATACCAACAGTGTTACCTCTGAGTTTTAATTTTCTCATGTATATTTTTCTGTACTTTATGAATTTCTACTCTGCTTATAAATTACTGTTATCATAAGGAAAATAAAATTTCTTAAAATATTTAAGAGTGCTCATAAAATAGTTTTTTCTCATTATTAAATGAGATGTTCAAAAATTATACACGAATTATTTGGGGGTGTACTCTGCATGCATAAAGACATATTTACACATTTAGACATAGTGGTATAAGAAATAGGGTTATCTCATTGTGTACACCTTGTATCTCATTGTTTTGCTAGGAATCATGTTGAGGTGATGGGTAAAATGATTAAAAGATGGTACCTAGCTCTTCACTTGTATAGCCGTTAACATTTGATAGTACTCCTGTGGAGCAAATTATTAAGACTTCTAGAAAAGAAGGCAATAGTGCTAACTGTCTTAAATTCATTAATGTGATGTTATGAATTCAATAGGTTGTAAGAGCTTGTACTTAATTGCTCCATGGAAAGTTCCCTTTCTTTATAACTCAGTCATTATCCTGAATCATTTGGGGATGCCATGAAGAGATAAGCTCAGATTTTCATTTTCCACTTGTGTAATAAGGATATTTAAAAGAAATGTAGATAGGTATTTTTCTGGCACCGGTTACAGGAGCTTGCTGATCTAATTATTTATCTTTTGTTTAGTTTGACCAAGCAGCTGATGCTGAGTTATCCTGGATTACTGAAACAAAAAAGAAATTGATGTCTCTGGGTGACATCAGGCTTGAGCAAGATCAGACTTCTGCCCAGCTGCAGGTTCAAAAGGTGAAGAAATGCATTTCCAGTTGCCTCCAAGTCTATAAAATGTGCCTGCATGATTTACCTCTCAAGACCCCTCTAGTGTTGCTTGCTGTTTTTAACTACTTCGCCTAATCGTTTTCATTTCAGTCACACACCTTTTTTTAACTTTTTTTTTTTTTTTTTTTTTGTCTTTATTTTGGTAAATCACAGACATTCACCATGGAGATTTTGAGACACAAGGATATTATTGATGAACTTGTTAAATCTGGGCATAAAGTCATGAGCACGTGCAGTGAAGAGGAAAAGCAGTCAATGAAGGTATCATCTTGTCCATGGGCCGGTGGTGGGGCTTTGAAGAAACAGCATGCGTTCCACTCCCAGTCCTGGAAAGGCACTTTTCCTTCATCTGCAGCTTCTTTTTAAGCAGGGAAATCGTTAGTTTTAAATAAAGCATTTTTTAAGCTCACAGAATAACAGTGAAAGGAATATTCCTTAAGTGAATTACCGTGAGGGCAATCTATTTTAATTGGCATAAAGGATTTTAAGGTTTGAATCCTAGATTAACTGATACACATTAAGCATCCAATTAATGTTAGCTGTATTATTACTGTCATTACCAGTGTAGAGTTTTGTTTTGATATATGCCAACTTTTGTTTTTATGATTTAGGGACATTTGGGCCTCTTGAACTGAAACAAAACCCAAAATAGGTGGTTCTCTCTAACGCTAAAATCCATTTTGTATAAAGTTGAAGTAAGCTACATGGAAAAAGTGAGCTGAGTAATCAAAGAAGCATCCAGCTTATGTTATTTTAATGGTCCTTGAAATTGGTAGAGAATTAGGCCTAAGTAAAAATGGTCAGTTCATACTCGAACGTTTGATCAGACTCAAGAAATTAAGACATAGTAATGCTTCTGGTAGGAAGACTGTCTCATGGCAAAAACATACACAAATCTCTATGCCTAAAATGACATTTTAAAGAATATGCATTGCCTTTAAGGTATCTAATAGATAAAATCAAAGAATGCACAGTGTAGTGATACTTTTTCTTTTATTTGTACTCTGCAATGGCAATCTGCTCGTTTATAATTGAATCTTTATAGTTTTTATGAAGAACCTGACATGAATAATAGAGATCATCATGGAACAGTTTCTTTATTATTCTGTGGTTGGTTGGGTTCCTGTTGTGTTTTATCTTCTGCCTTAGTCTGCTGTGAATTTATACCAGACTCTGTATCACTGCAACTGCCCCATAAAAGCAGCATATGGAACAGTGTGCTACTTTGATTCTAATATAGGTAATTAATTTTCTTGACTAGCAGTTCATACAATTTCTTTTGCAAAAACAAATTGTCTTTTCTAGAAAATAAAGTAAGTATTACTAGAATTGAATGAGACTTTCTAACCTTCAAGATTTTCTACCTTAGAGAATTTTACTTATTATGGTTGGAGAACTCAATGTCTTATTCATAACTACTTGTGCCCCTTTAATTTAAAATGAACTTTTATGCATAGAAATAATTAAAATCTAAACAGCTTTTGTTGATTATTTACTTAACATCCATTTCTCAAGTGCCTAACCCTGTGCCAGCTGTGCAGAGCTGGACAAAGCATTCTGGAGTATATGTGCTACCTGGCCTAGCAGAAGGTAATCCTACCAATTACATGGATGTCATCCTCTAATTTTCTAGAAAAAACTGGACAAGGTACTGAAGAACTATGATGCCATCTGCCAGATAAACTCAGAGAGGTATCTGCAGCTAGAGCGGGCACAGTCTCTGGTTAACCAGTTTTGGGAAACATATGAAGAACTCTGGCCATGGTTGACAGAAACACAAAGAGTCATCTCTCAACTTCCTGCCCCCGCCCTTGAGTATGAGACGCTAAGACAACAGCAGGAAGAACATCGGGTAAGGTTGGTGTGAAAGAGAAGCACAGTACTCCCCAGGAAAGAGAGGCCTGATGTTTGTGGTGTTCTCAAGGCTGTTAGACACCTTGTATGGACAGGACATTTCAGTAGTGGTGTGTTTTGGTCTGCCTCATTTGCTTACTCCATAACTGCTTAACTGCTTAACCAGGGTCTCAGTGAGAAGACTTGTGTAGATAGACCACATTGTCTATGTCATTAATTGCATCACAACTTTTATAAATAGTATAAAATATAAACCATCTGGGTAGAAAAAATTCCCATTTTAACATGTTACGGAAACAAACTTTTGAAGTTCTTTCAACCTATACTCATTAAAATTGCTTTTCGTTTATATGTCTAGAATGTAAATAAAGAGTAGAAATATATGGAAAAGCCTTGAATGGACTCCTTTGAGTTAGAGACAAGGCCGTCGATTTTGGAGGAAATGTACAATGTAATGAATATGTCAAAATAGCAGAATGGTGAAGGTTATGAAAAGGAAAAGTACTGAGGTGTAAAGACAAATTATTCTCCCCTCCTTTTTTTCATCTTACACACCTGGAACTCTTTATATTTTTGCCCCCGTAAGTGTAGATGAGTAAACTAGGGAGTGCACTTATATTCGTTTTCAACATATATGAAATGGCATTAGTCCTCATTTCAGCAGTCACTTGACTGTTAGTGTGGCTTAAAATTTTGCAAGGGTTTGGGTGAGAAAGGATTCCAGACTATTGGGAAAAATCCTGGAGTTCTTGCTATTTATGGACGGGGAACCTTGCTGCTCTCCCAAATCTGTACAAGATGTACTCTGAGACTTATTACGGTGTGTGTGTGTGTGTGTGTGTGTGTGTGAGAGAGAGAGAGAGAGAGAGAGAGAGAGAGAGAGAGAGGAAGGGAGAGATTTAACTCATTATATTACATCATTGTTTGGAATATGTGACATGCTTGTTAATCTTGTTTACTTTTTTAATGTATTGGCATTGAAGACGCTCTCTAACTCAAGTATTTATTTAGAAGAGAATGTTAGAGAACACCATTTAATGCACAATAGAAGTCTTACGGAGTTCTATCTACATCATTCAGCAGGAGAAAGATAAATTATATAGCATCAAATTTAATTTTAGTATAAAGGTTTATTTATGACAGAAATCTTGATACCTATTCACTGAATTTTTTTAATGTTTTACTATTTTTTAATATTAATTGGGGTACAAGTGTTTTTATTATATTATTTTTCTTACACATTGCTCAAGTCAGGGCCTTTGGCACACCTGTTATTAGAGTAGTGACCCGCAGGTAAGGTTTGTCCCATACCCACCCTTCCTCCCCACCCCCTTGGCTTCTCATCTCCTTCTTCATCCCTGCACTTTGTGTGTGTGGGGTACCCATCTACTAGCTCCCACTTATTAGTGAGACCATGTGGTGTTTGATTTTCCATTCCTGGGATACTTTACATGGGATGACGGTCTCCAGTTCCTTGTACATTCCTGCATATGACCTTATTTCATTGCTTTTTATGGCTGAATAATACTGTTTATACTTATGAACTGAAGGGCACTTAGGTTGTTTCCATATCTTTGGGATTGTGAATTGTGCTGCAATAAACATTTGAGTGCAGGTGTCTTCTCCATAAAATGACTTCACTTCCTTTAGGTAGATACCTGGCAGTGGAATTGCTGGATAGAATGGCAGGTCAACATCAATTTCTTTGAAGAATCTCTGCACTGTTTTCCACAAGCGTTCCAGTTTCGATAGTCTTTATCCACTCATGAACTGTACTAATTTGCAGTCCCACCAACAGTGTATAAGTGTCGTCTCTCCATCCATGCCAGCTCCTATTGAATTATATTTAATTCAATATGTTTTATGTATTTCTTCAACTCTGAAGTGATTTGAATAGCTGTATTCTTATCTTACCATGAACTAGTATGGAGAGTCTTGTTATTGAGCTGAAATTTTCAAATTGAGTTAATTTCCTTTTTTGTAGTGCCATTAAGCACACAAGACAAATGTGTGAGTGTCGTATACAGAACTGTGTAGCCAAGCCTTCGCATTGTTTAAACTGGAAGCTTTGCCATTTCAGAGCATGTGCAGTCTCCCACAGTGGTATTTCTTCTCCAGCTCCACAAGACCCTCTCTGTTTCTTTTTTGGAAGATTGAATTCATTCTAGCCAGGAATGAAAAATGGCTCTGAGGGCCATGTTACTAAGTAACAGATAACTTACAGTTAGAGTAGGCACCTCCAGCACACTGGACTCCAGTGACAGGATGTTGCCAAGAATCATTTTGTCACATGTGAGGCAAAGGCACCTCTTATTGGGCCCATTCCACCCCCCCAAACACCAAAATACATATCCTGCTATTCCCCCAGCAAGTTGCCTCACGTTGGTGCTGCGCAGATGAGATCTACCTAAATGTAGTCAACTCAAGAGATCTCAGCAAAGATCTTGCATTTTACTTGAGAGTCTCTTGGCAACTCAGATTGGGAGCCTGTTATCCAAACATGCCTTTAAGACTATCAAAACTGCAACGTGTGTGACATCTATAGCTTTTCCTTTTCCATGAGATTGTATGTGGCTGATATTACCATGACAGCATCTATTTGGTAAAGCTGCATGAAGATATGATCTAATTACATGAAACAAAAGCAAGAAAACCTGGAAAAAGCAGGCACAAGACTACAGATGCGGCCCTCCCACGTTCTTATGTACATTGAGTTAGATTAGGCCCCTGTCCCACTTTTAAGTTGAATTTGTGTTTATTTACTTCTTTCAGTCTTCTGAAAAGCTTCAATAATAGTTTACTACATTGGAGATAGTTGATGCAATATACCAGTTTCCTCAACCAGTTCTCAGAATAATCTGTATGATTGATTTTTACAAACACTTTTAATAACCTTCTGATGAATGATAGAAATTAAAATTCACAGGAAGATACCAGTAGCTGATCTCTAGACTCTTTACTGATTATGTCCTTTATCTCAAGGAAACTTTTGTTAGAGGCAGAATAGCACAGTTTGGAAGTGCACATTCTAGTGAGGACGAGAAACTGCTTATGAGGGAACCTAAGCAATAATCTCGTACAAATTCAGGATTCCCTAAATTCTCTGGAGGCTGGCCTCAGGGAAACCTACATGCAAGACATTTTCCTTTGGGGGTAGCTTTGGATTTGATCCAAGAAAAACTTGTCAGTGGAAGCTCTGGGATCTGTGAAGTGTAGATGTTCCAGCTTTGTTCAGGTTCCCAGCACATCATCTGCATTAGAGGGAATGGACTCCACTTGGATTCCACACCCACTCATTGGTATGCCTGTCAATACATCTCTTGATTAGATGACAGAATCTTGCAACATTCGTATGACACACGTTTTTCCTTAAAAACACCTTACAAATAATGCTCGGTGTACAGCTGTATATTTGGTAGATTGATTGCCCTGTATCCTTTAACATTTAAAAATAATGAATAGAAATGGTTTCATCCTATTGTGTGTCTGAATCATATACACATATGTAATGCAGTAAGTGAGTGTGCATTTTATATCGGCTCACATACATAAGTGCTGTTGTCAGATGCTCTGGTCAAAATGTACTGCTCCTGGTATGAAACGCATTATGAACTGAGATTCATTATTTCACTCAACCGGTATTTTTGTGAGTACCCTGTAAAGGGCTTTGTCATGGCCAGGCTATTGTTTAATCTTTGTGTCGGGGCCACCTCTTCCTGGCAAAGAGTTGTATGAGCCATGGCTTGTTAAATGCCTTGCGATGGGGAGGGCGTTTGTTTGGAGTTTCTTGCCAGCTGGATGCACTGGGAGTGTAGACAGCTGTAATATGGAGGTGTGACCCTGAGATACTGAGAAGCTGTTTGGTTTGTTATAGCAACTGCGAGAGCTGATAGCCGAACACAAGCCTCATATAGATAAGATGAACAAAACTGGGCCACAGTTACTGGAATTGAGCCCAGGGGAAGGCTTTTCTATCCAAGAGAAGTATGTGGCAGCTGACACCCTTTACAGTCAAATTAAAGAAGACGTCAAAAAGCGAGCTGTGGCTTTGGATGAAGCCATTTCTCAGTCAACTCAGGTAATCACTTACACTAGAAATAGAATTGCGCTCTTCTAAACAGCAGAACACAGAGAGGCAATTTCCTGGATCTCCTGGTTAAATTTCATCTAAAATTATTTCACTACATTAAATCTGGTATCAATGACATTGTCTCTAGAAGGTGATGTTTGCTTGGTTCCGCCCTTATTTCTCTTCCTGATTATGGGTACAATAATAAACCATTTTCAGTGACTTACAAAATATGCACTTGGCATCATTGTCTGAATATTTCAGTGTCTATCCTGAGTGGAATGTGATATTTGCCACTCAGAGAGATAAAAGAAAGCATCGTTAATAAAATGTTCCCAAGAAGGCCATAAGAAGAAAGATAGAATGATAGGCTGAATAAAAAGTAAAGTTGGAAATTGATTTTTTTTTTCTTTTTTGAAAATAATTTTTTTTCGGCTGGGCGCAGTAGCTCACACCTGTAATCCTAGCACTCTGTGAGACTGAGGCAGGTGGATTGCTTGAGCTCAGGAGTTCAAGATCAGCCTGAGTAAGAGTGAGATTCCATCTCTATTTAAAAAAAAAAAAAAAAATAGAAAAATTAGCCAGGCATTGTGGCACTATAGCCTGGGACAACAGAGGGAGACTCTGTCTCAAAAACAATGATAATTTTTTTCAAGAAGTTGAATTTTAAAATACCTAAAGATTTTCCATTTCTAACAATACTGGTTTTTATCATTAGATACAGGACATTTGAGTTGTCCAATTTTTGTGATCTATGTGGTGGTTCCTTTAACTTAGAAGGTACGATAGGATCTGTGAATAAGCAAGTTTTTATAACTTTGCTTAATTGTCTGGGATACTTTTGCAAACACAAATTTAAAATTCTCCCATGTTTCTGATTGTGTGGCCATGAATTATTATAAATACCAACTTCTGATACAACATTGGGGAAATTTTCATTCTGTTTAGTTTTTTCACATTTTTCAATTCAAGAAATGCATGACTTAAGCAATCCCTTGAATCCAATCAAAATTTGTTCATGAATTTCACATTTAATAATATAATTTTTTAGGATGCCAAAATAGACATTAAAAATGAACAGTTTTAATAGATGGGAACCTAGCTTAATGAACTTATTTTTAAAAATCAATTTGAATTATGATAACAAGGTGAAAAAACAGGTGAAACAGACACCACTGCCGAGTGGCCCAGTTACGTGTTAACATCTACCACTTTTTAATGAATATGCTCATTTATTTATAAGAAACTAAGTCTGTTCTACGTACATACATGTCTTCATATATTAGCTAGATGTAACTCTTTGGATGGCTGTGTCAGTAAAGGAGCTAAGATTTAATTCTTAATTGTGATATTAAATGGATTTTTATCCGGATTTCATATTCGGTGTTACAGACTTTTCCCCCCATACATTATCCCTTTGTTTTACTGCTAGTTCCATGACAAGACAGATCAGATCCTGGAGAGCCTGGAGCGCATTGTGGAGCGTTTGAGGCAGCCACCATCTATTTCGGTGGAGGTGGAGAAGATCAAGGAGCAGATCAGTGAAAATAAGAACGTGTCGGTAGATATGGAAAAGCTGCAGCCATTGTACGAAACCCTTAAACAGCGAGGAGAAGAAATGATTGCCAGATCTGGGGGCACCGATAAAGACATATCTGCCAAAGGTAATAATTTTGGAGTAAGGAAACAATTAAACTTGACCTTTTAAGCAGTTCTAAAATTTTGTGCTGCTTACTGCTGGTTCAATTGGACACCAAATACCAGATCTTAGAAAAAGTATTGCAGATGTGATGTGTTTAGGGTTAAAGGACTGTGTACACAAATCCCTTGTTAATGTCTTCTTGTGTTTGTAAAATCAATTGGTTAAATACAAAGTGTGCCGTTATACAAAGATCATGTGTTCCCCCAGCCCATTAAAGCAGTAGCTTAAAGCGAGATGCTGATTGGCCAAATCTAGACGTTGAGTGTTCACTCCATGCCATAGCCACAGAAATGGGAACCAAGGCCACGTATCAGCTGGGCCTGAAAAGGAAGAGCAAGAGTGATGTACAGAGGACATTGGTGAGGAGGGCACCCTAGGAGCAAGCCCCAAATACATACCCTACGTTGTTATATTCCTGGGGCTGAACAGACAACTTTATTCTTGATTTGGAGAGCATAAAGAATATACTTAGGTGATTATTTCACTTTCTTTTGGAGTAAGGTGACACTTACTCAGCCTCTGTGAACTTGAAACTCCACAAACTTGGTTCTACTGTGAACTTAACTTTGAGCATCCACTTTTGTCAGGAAAGGCCTTGATTCAAAAGGAGTGGGACACTCAGCAATCTTGCATTGTCTGGGACAGGTCCCACTGATACCTCCTAGACTGGGGTCAACCCAGACTTGGTTCAGGTGTAGAGATTTAGCAAATCGACTCTGAAACACTCTGTTTCGTTGCTTATGTGAGGCCCACCAGGAGCCTGCCCATGTTGTTTTGTTCCCTAGCTGTTCAGGATAAGCTTGACCAAATGGTTTTCATTTGGGATAACATACACATGCTGGTGGAAGAAAGGGAAGCCAAACTGCTGGATGTGATGGAATTGGCAGAGAAGTTCTGGTGTGATCACATGTCGCTGGTAGTTACCACTAAAGATTCTCAGGATTTCATCCGGGACCTGGAAGATCCTGGTATTGATCCCTCAGTAGTGAAACAACAGCAAGAAGCAGCAGAGGTGAGCAGAAAATCTCATTTGAAGTTAAAAAAAGCAAGTTGTGCCATAATGAAACCTGGGTTCCTTTGGTAACTATTAGGAATCACTCTGTTAAAATTTACATTTGGTTCCAGAAGTGGAATGTGCAGTGAGACAGCACGAATTTCCCTTGGAGACTGTTTATTTAAAGTAATTTCCCTCTATCCTCACTGATTCTACCTCACTTCAGGGGCTCATTATCTCTTTTTTTGGCCTCCAAAGTAATCCACAGTATAGCGTGTCTTTCCCTGCCAGGCATCTAACCTCACTGCCAGCCGTCTCTCAGGACCTGTTCTTAGCGTGTTGCTGCCTAAGCTCCTCAGAGACATCCTTTGCCTGCTGGAAAAAGTTCAGGCTCCCAGAGCGGGGCATGCAGTTTTTCCATCCCAGCCTACCCCAGGCCTGCAATCCCAGAGCCATTTTTTTCTACTGCTCTTTTACCAAGCTCCCTCTCTTCCAGTAACCAGAAAGTGGCTTTCCCCAAAACTTCTTTGCTTACTATGCCTTTGCATACTGGCGTTCTTCTGGAAAGGCAGGCTCAAGCTTCAAGGTTCATTTGAATTTCTGGCCGCGAGTCTTTTCTTGTATACTTAGCAGAGTCAGTTAGTTCACCTGCGTCCTCACAGTACTTTGCTCATGCCCAGGATTCTGCAGGCAGTATGACTTAACTGTTGCTCGGACTTATAACTTTCCTATTGGACCCTGGCCCCTGGAACGGGAATAGCCATTGCCTACCTATTTTTCTTTGTTTCCCCAGTACCTAGTTGAGGGCTTGGTTCATGCTCATGCTTGGTTGAATGAATATATTTAACCAAGAAGATGAAAGCAAAGGTCTAATGACTTCATTTCTGTTGAAGCATTTTTTGTAATTGACAGGTCTTGCCTATGGTAATGACATAAAATGTAACTTTAATGTTAGATCTGCTAACAAATGCATTAAGTCTTTGAATTGATATTTTATTTATGTCAACTTTAAATGTATATTTCCCAACTTAGTTGGGAAAACAAAAAAGGCTCTCTATGCTTTATAGTGTTGTTGATATTTAAAAAAATTTTTTTCCTGGTATTTGTTACAGTATTTTTTTTATTTCTTATTTTTAAAATATTGCCTTTATGATAAACATGAAGCATTTGTTACTCATAGAGTGCTGCTTCTCCTTTAAAATATTTCTCCTCTTGTAGATAAATTTGTTATAGAAACTTAGAAAGTAGAAGAAAATAAAAGTAGTTATAATCCCACCTCCTAGGAATAACTACCGTTAATATCTTTGTGTACATCTTTTTTAGTTTCAGTGTGGCTTTGCTTAAAATTCTGAGGCTATTGTTTTATTTTTCCAGGCCATTAGAGAAGAAATAGACGGGCTACAGGAAGAGCTGGATGTCGTGATTAACCTGGGTTCTGAACTCATTGCCGCATGTGGGGAACCAGATAAACCCATTGTCAAGAAAAGTATAGATGAGGTACAGCTGGCTTATTTTCTGTTCTTATCAGAATGCTTTTAAAAATTTTTAGTTAGATGAAACGTATTTATTAAAAGCATTGATAGTCAAAAATTTTACTGTGGCACTGAAAGAGTTCCAACATTTATGTTGTAGTTAAATTCAGCATGGGATTCTCTGAATAAAGCTTGGAAAGACCGGGTTGACAAACTGGAGGAGGCCATGCAGGCTGCTGTTCAGTACCAGGATGGACTGCAGGTGAGAGGGTCGGGGTGTCCAGAGTCAGACCGAGTGACACCAGGACTGCAGGTGTGCGCCTCGTCCCGGGCAAATCTCCCTGGAGTTGTGGCAGGGACTTCAGTTCATGTTTTGTCCTTTAGAGAATATCTCTGACCTTTCAAATATGCGTAGTTTTATATACACGTCTCCACACACTTCTGTACACACATTCAGTGAAATTTACTTTGAAAAGAAATATTTTAATGTTTTTTTAAGTGGAAGTAAATGTTCCCACACAATATTTTTCATAAGTGGCTCAGAAGCAGCCAGTGAAATGGAACTGAGTCCCAATTCTGTTCTAAAGTTGAGTGGAATAAGACAAACGGAGTAAACATCTAAAAATATCACCAAGTTTAACTAAAGTTAGAAGTAAAGAAATCTGATTCGAAGCCAGTGTTCCCCATGCACTAAAAATAGATTGCTGTTTTATTAAGTCATCATCTGGTGTGTAGAAAGTGTTTCCTTCTTTTCCGTATGTGCAATTCCTTTTAGCAGTTGTTTTTTGCATCTCTTAAGGTTTCTCATTCAGTTCATTTGTCAGTTGAGGCCAACTCAGGGATAATTCTCTCCCTACCTTCCCTAACTTTGTTCCATTTCCTGACAGGCTGACAGGCGTTTAATCCTTCATCCCTCTTACCGTATGGAAAAAGCCTTTCTAAGTATCTCCATAACACTAAGTGAATATTACTTTTAAAGCTCAGATGAGGATGTCTTTTCCTTTTTCATTAAGCCACTCCATTTCTGTATTTTGTAAAAAATAAATATCACAAGCCAGGATTTTTGCCAGCTGAGAAGTTCTTTAAACTTTGGAAATAGATGGAAAAAATTCACTGCAAATAACACTTTCTTATAATTCTCCCCACCCCACCCCCTTTTTTTTTGCAGTTTTTGGCTGGGGCTGGGTTTGAACCCGCCACCTCCGGCATAGGGGGCTGGCGCCCTACTCCATTGAGCCCCAGGCACCACCCTCCACCCCCTTTTTTTAAAAAACAAAGTGGCAACTTATCATTTAGGTATCAATGGTCAGTAACTAAATTGAGCCCCAGCCCTCACTGAGGCCAGAACGCTGGTAAGCCACTGAGTTGTGCTGTCTTACGTGATTAGAGGTGGCTCTGCCGCCACACGGATACATGTAGGAAGACACAGGCAAGACACTGTGCCTTGTGTATTTTCGTGATCACTATGAGAAAAACAAGGTCCGTCTTAAGCCCTGTTGGCTTTGATAACAAAGGGCAGCTTGATTTGTTTAGGAGCTATGGCTACCTGTACGTAAATGTCAGATGCTCCAGATATTTCAGCTTTTGATTGTAACATAAAATACATTTTCTCAGGTTATTGTTTAAGTCATAGTTAATCAATGAGACCCGAAAACTCCAGGATTTTTACTTTAATGGTCTGGCAACTTCATTAAAGTGTAAAATAATTTTGTCATGTATTCAGTACTCCCCAAAATATGAATAAAGCTTTTAGACTTGATATTACCTGAAAAGAATAGGGAAAACAGGACATTCTGAAATCTGTGTTACAGTTCAGAATAATGGTCCTACTATTAATTATTTTTATGTTCAGGATTTTAATGCTAATCTAAATAATACATAAGGGTTTGGTGGAGCCACGTATTTTGCTCCAGTGCTAAACAGTAACTTACTGCTTATTTGAATAAAAAGGAAGTTTGCATCTTTTTTGTTCAATATATAGGTTACCTTTTAGGCAGATAAAATAAAATAGATAATTTTAGTTTATGTGATTGAATTTCTAAAAAATTTTTCAGATGAGCTCTTTCAAAAGTTTTAAGAATCTATTTAAAAAGAATTTCTTTTTGGCTCAGCACCTGTAACTCAAGCGGTTAAGGCACCAGCCACATAACACCAGAGCTGGCGGGTTCAAATTCAGCCCAGGCCTGCCAAACAACAGTGACAGCTACAACCAAACAGTGGTGGGGTATTGTGGCGGGTGCCCATAGTCCCAGCTACTTGAGAGGTGGAGACAAGAGAATCACTTGAGCCCAGGAGTTGGAGGTTGCTGTGAACTGTGATGCCATGGCACTCTACCCAGGGTGACAGCTTGAGGCTCTGTCTCAAAAAAAAAAAAAAATTCTTTTGCAAATTTGGATGTAGAACTGGTTATATCTATTACTTATTTGGAACATCCTTACCCTGTATATGGGTCATTATGGAAGTTTTGAGACACACAAAAATCAAAAAACATAAAATCCATGCAGATGGAAACAAATGAACCCCTCCTGGCAACACCATATAAACTCAGCAAGTTGAATTTGCACAGATGAATCAGGAAGGAGGCTGTCTACTGTGTTTCTTGAAAGTGAAATAATGCACAGAAGCTCCATCTGTCTCAATACTTTCATAGTATTGCTGCCTTTACTTATTTGGGGGAACCATCTTAATTTTTTATAAAACGGGCTCATTCCATAATAGCTTTTTAGATTTGTGATTGTACTTTTCTATAACTCTTGAGATATTGTAGCAATTTCAGATGTACTGTTGCAATAACACGTGGACTAATGTGTCTTTCAGGCAATATTCGACTGGGTAGATATTGCAGGTGGTAAATTAGCATCAATGTCTCCTATTGGAACAGATCTTGAAACCGTAAAGCAGCAGATTGAGGAACTAAAGGTATGTGTGGGGCCTAACTAATTTGTCAAAGACTTCCCTTCATTTTTAAGTTCTTAGCTCATGGAATTATTTATGTAAATTTACTTTATCTGATTAAAGTATTGCAGTTTGATTATATCAATAAAACTAGTGTATACATAGTGGCTGTGCATAGTAAGCAGTATGTAAGTGCTCACTAAATGAAGGAAATAAAATACTAGTTGTTATCTTTTTATCAATTGAATACCTGTACATTATAGAGAAAAATCAGAGGACACACATATAAATGAAAAAAAAAAAATTTGTTTGAAGCCATTGAAAATGTTATGTACCGAGAGGCAAGCGTTCTTTAGTTTTGATTTGTATACTTAATTGATAACGTCACGTTAGGAAACAATCTTCATGGTAGGATCAAGATGGGGTGTGAGGTATGTGTGTGGAGACAGTGAGAAACATATTTAGATCATATTGTGAGGATTTTTATAACTTGTTTCATTCAGTTATTGAGTAGTGTTTTGTCATTATACACTACGACACGGCAGGGACATTTTTATTTTTTTCAGAGAGAGAAGGAGAGAGAATATGTGGGGGGGCGTGTGTATGTTTTGTTTTTGTTTTTGAGGTATAGTCTCCCTCCGCTGCCTGGGCTAGGGTCCAATGGTGTGGCTTAAAAGCTCACTGCAACCTCAAATTCCTAGGCTCATGTAATTTCCCCCACCTCAGCCTCCTAAGTAGCTGGGACTATAGGCATGAGTCCTTCGTACCTGGATAATTTTTTTTTTTTTTTTTTTTTTAATTTTCCTGTAGAAATGGTATGTCATTATGTTGCTCAGGCTGGTCTGAACTCCTGGGCTTAAGCAATCTTTCCACCTCAGCCTCCCAAAGTGCTAGATTATAGGCATGAGAATTATAGGAGATTACAGGCGCCTGGCCTCTTGAATGTGTTCTGAGTAATTCATCTAGTCCTAACAGGCTGGAGCACGTTCATGGTGTAATCATGTTTCCCAAAATGTTTATCTTGTAAATGTTTGTTTTCTATCACTTTCCTCTGTAATTTTTGCTTTTTTGGCTCTTGATCTACAGCTGTGAAAATGGCTAGGCTGTTTCCTCTTTGAATTCCTCTGTACCAATAAGCATTTATCAAAGAGAAATCAGCTATTTCCTTCCTAACTTTGTCTCCATACACAGAGACGTCACACCATTTGCAATGACCTCTACTAGATTTTTATATGAAATTATTATCTGGTTTTAAAATTGTAGTATTTTCATCTCTAAATGTGACAGACTATTTGGAAACTTTTTTTTTTTTTTTTTTTTTAACCATTTCACTGTTACTATCCCTAGATTTAGGAGGTTTTATTTTAACTTGATAATGTAGCAAACACATGGTGTACTTTGTGTTCAATTACAAGATGTCGAGGAGAATTTAATATTTCGAATGCGTATATCTCAGAGGTTTTTATATAGTAGCTGATTAGGAATGCTTACTCTGAAATCAGGTACCCTGAGTATAGGTAGTTCTCAGTTCATCCACTTGATAGCCAAATGACCTTAGAAAAGTTATCTGATTTCATTCCTATGTTCTAAGCTTAAACTGAAGAAAAAATTATTTTCGTTTAAGTTAGTTAAAAGTAACGTGAATATAGTAAGCGCTCAATATACCTTAGTTATTTTTAATTATTTATATATTTTCCTTAAAAATTAAAGTACTGATTAGCCATGAATTATTTACTCTTACACATTAAAGTGAATATTTTATAGAGATATTTTATGAAAGGGTAATTTTCTATTATAAGCAAGTATTTCCTAACCTATTGGTTGGCAAAGCCAAGATTATTAAATACATGTCAGTGACTTAGAAAACACCAGGAGAGAGAATAATGTTACTTGGTATCAGCAGTGTGTGAGGCATAGAAATAACTAAACATTATCAAACATAACATAGCAACAGAAAACGTAAAGTTATCAGAGGATGCAAGATGTAGGTAAGTTTTAGAGCAGGAAGTATTAATTTGAGTTTCTTAAGACTTTTTTGGGTTTCACATTTATCAATATATATTTTATGTTTTCTACAATTCAAAACTAATATTTTTTAACATATTAGGACTTGGTATATAAGTTCAGTCTTAGAATTTAATTTCTTATTCTAGAGAACAAAAATGAAACATAACTAGAAACATCTTTCCTTCCAAAAACATTGAATAAAGAGAAAATATTTCTCTTATTTTTTAAAAATCTATCTGCTCTTTCATTGGTGAGCCCCATGTTAGATTTTTTTTTTTAACACCCCTATAAAAACTATAAATTAGAATAAAGATGTAGCCAATAATGTTTTTTGTTTGTTTGAAGCTGTTAATTTTTACAATATTTTCCTTGTTTATCTCTTTTTGTTAATAGCAATTTAAGTCAGAGGCCTATCAACAGCAGATAGAAATGGAAAGACTGAACCATCAAGCAGAGCTTTTACTGAAGAAAGCAACTGAAGAGAGTGACAAACACACGGTTCAAGACCCATTAATGGAACTGAAATTGATCTGGGATAGCCTGGATGAGAGAATTATCAACAGACAGGTAACTGCCATGACTGTGTTAAGAAGTTATACATTTTCAATTTCAGAGGTTAATGTTAGTTATAAAAAATACAGCTGGAACTCTTGTCTGCTTCCTGTTTCTCACGGGCCATCCTTTAACAGCAAAGAGCAGCAAACTTAAAACATAGAAGAGTGTGATGATTGGACTCATTGGAAATGCCTGTATACTTATGTAGCATGTAACAGTTGATTTTCTGCCTTTGTTTTGTAAACATGTGTCATTCACAATACTAAATTTGTAAATTTTCTTCCTCTCCACGTTTTCTGCAGCATAAGCTAGAGGGTGCACTGTTAGCCTTGGGTCAGTTCCAGCATGCCCTGGATGAGCTCATGACGTGGCTGACGCACACTGAGGGCTTGCTAAGCGAGCAGAAACCTGTTGGAGGGGACCCCAAAGCTATTGAAATTGAACTTGCCAAGCATCACGTATGTACTTGTTATTGCCGTATTATGTTTCTCCTTTACATGTGGTTCAAGTTTATGATTTTAACACAAGTTCATGTTTGACATTTATAACTCAAAGCTAAACTACTTAAAACATGCTTCTTAGAAGATTATGGTCAAAGTGTTTTTCTCATTGTTCAAGGCAATTATTGTAAAACACAGCACAGGATGGGGGATTTGTGGCTTTTATTAGAGCTGCATGATACCTATTTTTAAAAGTTGTTGGGAATAACCTAAAAAAACCATAGGCGTGAGATGCTGTTGGGCTGCAGGTGTTGTGTGTTTCCTCCGTTGTCCATGTCTCCATGTTTCGCTCGATTGCAGCTTGTTGGTCACTCTGACACCTTCCTGTCTGTACATCTTTTACTACATTGGGATTGTTTTTTTCTCTCCGTGTTGCTGTTATCTTTGGCTTTTTGTGCCTTATTCCTTTTCTGACTTTAGTTCTCTAAAATATTTTTTGTGTTTCAAAGAGTTTTTATATGTCTTATCCTTGATTTAGAGCCTGTTAGATGAAAGTTTTTGTTACATGTCAAACAATTATTTTGTATTATCACCTTTGTGACAATTTTTTTTTTTTGAGACAGAGTCTCACTATGTCACCCTTGGTAGAGTGCCATGGAGTCACAGCTCACAGCAACCTCCAACTCTTGGGCTAAAGCGATTCTCTTGCCTTGGCCTCCCTGGGACACAGGCGCCTGCCACAATGCCCGGCTATTTTTGGTTGCAGTTGTCATTGTTGTTTAGCAGGCCCTGGCTGGGCTGGAACCCGCCAGCCTCGATGTATGTGGCTGGCACCGTACTCACTGAGCTACGGGTGCCAAGCCTGACAATTCCTAAAAGATCATTCCTTATCCCTTATCCCACTAGACTTGAATGAAAGGTTATGCATGGTAGAGTTTACCCTGACATTCAGCTCTTTGGTAGACTTTACCATTCACATTAATGGTTTTACCTTCACAGTCCTGAATCTTAACCTTAAATAAAATTTCATGGATTGTCAGAAATTATTTGATTATTTTACCTGTTTATTAACATTTTTATAATAAAGGCTAGCTTTTTCTTTTTTTTTTTTTTTTTAGCACTTTAAAAGCATGACTTACGGTTTTTGATTATTCTTGCTTTAGTTCTTCTTTTATACTTTTCCCAATAGTAATTACTCATTTAAAATTTTCTTTCTCTTGTATCTGGTTCTGTCTGATAGTTATTACCCAGTCATATTTGATTAAGCAATTAAGATTTATTTTGCATAATTAATGCTGAATTAGAAGCCTGTTTCATTATTTAATGTCTGTATTATACCTTTGCTTAGAGCAAAAAGGTGAGATTGACTCTGACTGGTGAGATTGACTCTGTATAAGAACAAAATATATTTATCCTCATAGTGTGATTTCATACCTGTGTTTACATTTTTGTAAATCTAGCAATTGTCTTAAAAATAGCTCACGGCAGTGATAGGAGCTGTGCTTGGTAGGAGAGAGGTGAAGGAGGAGGCACCTGATCCAGTTATTCTGGCAGGGGCTCAGTAGGGACCTTTTAATTTTGTTTATCTACGAGTAGTTAGAAATGGCTCCTTTTCTCTTTTCCTTACATTTGACAAAGATCAAAAGTTGGAGGGCTTAGAATTCCCAGCAGAGTTATAGGAGGGGAGGGTATGTTTCTGTCCATCTCCTGCTTTCTTTTGCTTCTCAGCTCAGAAGAGTAAGTTTTATAGAATTACCTTTCATTTCTTGACCACGAGAGTATTGAACTCTTTGATTTTGAGAGTGATTCCTCCTGTTAACATATCAAAGTGTATGCTCTCCAGAAGGATAACTTCTTACTCAGTTGGCATAGCCTTTGAAAAACACTCCATCACCAGATGCCTCAGAAAACAAGTGGATACAGTCAGAGGACCAGTGATGTCAGGAGGCTACTGTTCTCCCCTGAAGCCCCCTCTGGTCGGGATTTGTCTGCAGAGGTGGGATGTCTTACCAGGGTGAGAGACGGTAGTCTTTTCCTTTACTGTTGCTGACTCTGAGTCAAGGAGTGTAGTGTGGGATTGTGATCTGCTCTTACTAACATTCGAGGGAGGTTTCTTCTGGCTCCCAAAATGTGAAACTATGACCAAGGCTACATTTGTTTTTAAAAGTGTAACTCTTTTCCGAAACAGAATTTTTTATAGCTCTGGAGTTGCTTTATGCACTTATCACCGTTGTTCCATTTTAGTGCATTTAAGCATTATTAGCCTTTGTTTTATTTCCACTGTATCACAGGAAGGCATTATTTGCTGAGATTTATAGTAAGCTTTTCATATGTGTACTTTCCAGGAAAAGAACGGCTGACCTTTGGAATGCTGGCTTGAGTATACCTGATACGGTGTGAAATCTCTTTCCTTTTAGTTGTTAGGGCTTTCCTGGTTTCCTTCCAACTTAGCAGTTAATTCTAGACCCCTCTCCAAGAAAAAGGAAAGGCATGTTCTGTGATTACTTTTTCCCTTTTCAGAATGCTATTATAAAATATGGTACTATCATATATCTGAGATTAGATAATTTTATATTTGAAATTGAATATATAGGAGTAAATATATTTTTGTGATTAATTACTTCAATTCAAATGAGTTTGAAACAAATAAGAAATTGTAGAACCTTTTAATTGTAATCTCTAGATACTTAGTATTGTCAGTTGCAAAATCATTCAGATGGGAATAATTAGCAAAGTGTTCTTACACAATGATGGACGGGTATGTTGGTAGACTCCAGGTATCCAGGGAAGTTACAGAGTTAAGAGAAAGGTTTTTCATCACTTAAAAACCTAACATTAAAATTCTGTGCTTATGATGTTTTCATTTCAGAATGTTTCCGAACCAGAAAATAAAGCAGTTGCATTAAAAGTGATAATATGTTACAAACCAGCAAGCACGTGTTATCTTAATATTTTCAGGTGCTCCAAAACGATGTGTTAGCCCATCAGTCCACAGTGGAAGCCGTGAATAAAGCAGGAAATGATCTAATTGAATCAAGTGCAGGTGAAGAGGCGAGCAACCTTCAGAACAAGCTGGAGGTTTTAAATCAACGCTGGCAAAATGTTTTGGAAAAAACAGAACAAAGGAAGCAGCAACTGGATGGTGCCTTGCGCCAGGTGAATCAGAGAATAAATTCTGAAACTTTCTGTGGTGTTCAAGACCAAACTAGCACGGAATTCTTTGATTAGCTCACAGACCCTTTATACCTTTAGGAGAGTGGTAAAAATAAGTCGGATAAAGAACAGAGCAGAAGAGTGCACAGCTCACTAGTTCTTAGCATAATGCTCTTATCAGCCAGAGCTCCCCTGATGGGGAAAGGCCAGGCAAATCCAGGGGTACCTGACTGTTCTCAGGAATGCAAGAACGCATAGAGAGGCTTCGCAGGCTGGGATTGTTCCAGCCTTATTTTCTGCTTGGAACTGACAGGGTTGGTGGCCCCAATCTTAAAACTTCTTCCTACTTCAGGCCAAAGGGTTCCATGGTGAAATTGAGGACTTACAGCAATGGCTGACTGACACGGAGCGACATCTGTTGGCGTCCAAACCCCTGGGAGGTTTACCAGAAACCGCCAAGGAGCAGCTTAATGTCCATATGGTAAGGGTGATATTTCCTGCAGCTTTAGCCTCAGATTAACAAACTGACCATTTTGTGTGGGCCCTGGGGATACGTTAATCATGGCAGAAGACTTTAAAGCAGAAGTGTCCAAGCTGGGGCCCCACGGGCCACATGCTGATTTTGTGAGGACTTTTTTTCCTTTATCTGTGGCATCAGATATCACGAGAAGTATGCACAGACTTTTTTTCTGATCAGCTTTCATTAGTATTTGTGTATTTAATGTATGGCCCAAGACAACTCTTATTTCCAATGTACAGCTAAGAAAAGAAAGATTGGTCACCCCTGCTTTAAAGGATACACAATTTTATGGCAGAAATGACCATGTATACGTTAAACCAACAGCATTTATTGGTTAAATTTTTAAAGCCAGGACGTGATCTCGATCTCAAAAGTTAGCATGTCAGTATATGAAAAGAGGTTTTAGAATTCTACTCATTTTTTAGACACAAACCTTCCCTCACAAAATGATAATTGGGTAAATTGTAAACAACTGTGCTTTGGTGTGTAAAGAAAAATATCCAAAATAATCAGGATTGACTGAGAATTACTATTCTAAGCATGATAGCCTCCCCTGGTTTCATGGGAGGCTGGACAATCTGTTCTGTTAGAAGAAAGTTCCTTGTTTGTTTTAATGGTGATAGAGCTTTATCTTCATCTTCACACCCACACCTAGCGTGGGTGGGAGGAGGAAGCTTCTGTTCAATTGTCTAATCTGGGACATTGTGCCTATCAGCTGTTCTCCCCCTGAGTTTGTGGCACTATCGACACAGAAGAAGGAAGAGGAAAAATACTGAAACTTGAAATTTTGGCTTTCTTTCATAGACATCTGGACTGAAAAATTGAGACCACCTTTCATTTATTGGCATTTTCTATTCCTATTTTGTTACAGTTCTACTCTAGAAGTTCTCAGATTAGACCACGTTCAGAAATCAAAAACAACCCTTCTAATTTTTACGCTTATGAATGTGCATCAGACATTTTTCTAAAAAATATTTAAATACTGATAATTAGTATCTTTGAAAACAGAAGTACTTTAGAGATTTGGTAAAGGAAATGGGCGATTGTACATCAAAGTCTACATTCTTTAGTAGATACCTTACACTGTTGTGGAACTTAATAATGCTGTGCTTTTCTGGAAATAATTTTGAATTTGGTGATTTGGAAAGGAAGTAACCATCTGTTACAGATATTGTGAAGAGATACAATAGACCATAATACTAGTTAATGTCTTAATCACTTCACAATTGCCAGGAACAGTTAAAGTAAGTCCTGTTAGTCCAGTATAGAAGTTTCTATAAATCTTTAAGGTATATTCATTGTTTCATAAAACTACTGTGTGTGTGGCTTTTATTGTTGGTGGTTGGTTTTCATGTCACAAGGGACCCATTTGTTTCACTGAAAAGTTATTGACTTGAAAGTACTTGTCTTCCTTTTCCATAAAACCCCAGAGACTCCCTTACATTCCTGGAAGTACTTGCTTGCATAGCTTTTATAGTATCCACTAATTATAAGTTTAAGGAACTGCTGAACAAATACCGTATATACTCGAGTATAAGCCCGAGTTTTTTCGGTACAAAAGTTGTGCCGAGTTCGGGTTTTTCAGCACAAATTTTGTGCCGGAAAAAACTCGGCTTATACTCGAGTATATATGGTAGATACTTGGAATTATTCTCTAATAACAGAAATATTTTTTAAATGATAATTTAGAGGAATAGAAGAACTTGAAAGCAGAAAGCTTCCCTTTAGGATGCTTTACTTTTAGAAAAACATTAAATAACCAGCTTGACTGATTGTGTGGTAGGGTATTTAAAATGAATTTGTTATAACCCTGTATAATTTAATGTCATAGAATTAATTCTGTAATTTAAGAATTTATTCTAAAGAGTTATCGCTATTTGTAACCATTGTAGTTAATGGTCTTTTGATTTTGGTTGTACTAGAAATGAAGGAAAGTATAAAACCCATAATATTAGTTTCCTGAGTTTTTAGCATATATAAAAGTTTTGCTTTAGAATTTAAAGCTTTCAGTAGATGATATTGTAAATATGTTTAGAAGGAGGCTTTTCTAAAATAAGGCTTAAGAAATTATCAAATTTTAATATAATAAAAATGTTCTGGAGTTAGTAGCGATATTGTAAAACTTTGCGAATAACCCAAAAAATACCAAATTGTACACTTTAAAATGGTCTTAAAAACTATGCTATGTGAAGTATATCTCAATTTTTAAACTCTATTAAAAAAATGTGAGACATTGAATGTATAATCTTTTTGGGTTTACTATGGTTTGACCCATATAACTGAATAAATGGAATGAAACCAGTCTTAGTCTTTTTTAGATAAAACACAACTATCGTTTCATTGATCCTAAATTTCAAATTTGTGAATACTTTATTAAATTCTCTATGGAAGCTACCTACTACAGTCCAGTTGGACACTTTAAAAAATGTTGTAAGTGAGAATAATTTTCACAGTACTGCAAGTTTGTCTCTTTTAATTCCAGTGTCTAAACAATTAAATGTCTCACCATCCTGGTTCTTTACTTTCTATCCATTGCATGTTTTCTGAGTGTAGAATTAAAATAAATTACAGTCACTGTATCATAGTATGAGAGCCCCTTACATTACAGATGAAGAAGTTGAGGCTCAGAGAGGTTCCTTGCCCAAGATCACAGAGCTGTGGTTACGCACCATCAGAGCTTTCTTCACAGCATTTACACTGCTCCTTCAACTCTTAGTGTGCCAGAATGGGTGGACAACGATAGCGCCGTTTCTGAGGGTTCTCACTACAGAGTATGACTGTAGGTTTTGGTGTTGATTCGGTGCAGTCAGGGTTGCTCTGTTTGCCAGAGAAAGATGACTATAAGATGAGGGCTTGAGATTGATGACCTGGAGAGACAGAACTCTTAGATTTTGTTCTCTTAAAAGTGATATAACTTGGGGGTATCTCAATTTAGGAAATCTGTGCAGCCTTTGATGCTAAAGAAGAAACATACAAGAATCTGATGCAGAAAGGCCAGCAGATGCTTGCAAGATGCCCCAAATCTGCAGAGACAAATATCGACCAAGACATAAATAACTTGAAAGAAAAATGGGAATCAGTGGAAACCAAACTCAATGAAAGGAAAGTATGTGCTTTGATTAATATACTAGAACCAGCGTTTTCGTTGTTTTATGAATTCTGCCTTAGTTTTGAGGGGAACACTCAGGAGCATAACTTTTAATAATTTGTGTGTTTAAAATTTTTTGTATATATGTGGAGGTTTTCTGGGGTCATTTGAAAAACGGTATTCTAATTTAACCCAAAAGAACAGTGTTAAAGGGATATTTTCAATATAGATAAAAATATACATGGATGATAGATCAAGTGTTACTCAGGGATGAACCACTTGCCTGTAGAGGAGAGGGAGGTCCTCCATCTTCAAGGGAGAGAGAGAGAGTGAGTCGATTATATATATAGGCACTTACATGAAATACATAAGACAGTGATTAAAATGTATGTTAAATTGTGAATATTTTTTGTCACTTTATTAAAAACCACAAGAATGATAATCTAAGAAATCTCAATATTACTGTTTAATGGTATAAGAAAAACAATAGGCTAAGAGTATTGATTATATGCCACCATTCAAAGAGCATAAAGTATATTTCACAGTATATTGACTGCCCCCAAAATTAATTGTATCAATGCCATTTTTTTTTTTTTACAGATAACTATTTAATAATTGTGTTCTTTGGCTCAGCGCCTGTAGCACAGTGGTTACAGCGCCAGCCACGTACACCAAGGGTGGTAGGTTTGAACCTGGCCTGGGCCAGCTAAACAACTGCAACCAAAAAAATAACTGGGCATTGTGGCAGGTGGCTATAGTCCAACCTACTTGGGAGGCTGAGGCAAGAGAATTGCTTAAGCCCAGGAGTTTGAGGTTGCTGTGAGCTGTGATGTCACGGAACTCCATCGAGGGCAACATAGTGAGACTTTGTCTCAAAAAAGAAAAAAAAAAAAGTGTTCTTTGATTAATTGCCTAAAAACATGATATAGTGTATATTAAATTTTTTTTTTTTTTTTTTTTTTTTTTTTGGTTGCAAGGAGATGCTTCTTACTAGACTTAAAGGGGTTTGGTTTGCAAGTATTTTAGTGAAGGCCCATACATTGATCAGATCTTTAGTTAATACAGATAGGCCTAAATCAAGTGGAGATAGGAAAGGAATCTTTCAGAGAATGGTTAAACTAAAATAAACAAAATAACCAAAACCCTTAAACATCAAATATTAAATAATCTGTCTTCACAGACTAAACTGGAAGAGGCTCTTAACTTGGCAGTGGAGTTCCACAATTCTCTTCAGGACTTCATCAACTGGCTCACCCAGGCGGAACAGACCCTCAATGTAGCTTCTCGGCCAAGTCTTATCTTGGACACGGTCTTATTTCAAATCGATGAGCACAAGGTATGTAGTGACTCAAATGGACAGCATTCTCCTTCCACACAGTCTGTTTTAATGTCAAAAGCATGCATTTGGTAATTTGCAAACTATCTTTTATCCTTTAAAATAGTTTTTTTTTTTTAAACTTTATGATGCCAGAAGTATTTTTAAAGTTGATTCATTTTTCACTTGTTTCTACTCATGTCCTTTTTTTTTTTTTGAAAAGGTCTTTGCCAATGAAGTAAATTCTCACCGTGAACAGATAATAGAGCTGGACAAAACTGGAACTCACCTGAAATATTTTAGTCAGAAACAAGATGTTGTCCTAATTAAGAATCTACTTATCAGTGTCCAGAGTCGATGGGAAAAGGTGGTTCAACGGTTGGTAGAAAGAGGAAGATCTTTGGATGACGCAAGGAAGAGGGCCAAGCAGGTAACGATGCTTTATGAAAAGGCTCTGAACTTGGCAATGCATCAGTTCTAGCTGTTGAAATATAGGTTATTAAAGTACTTTTATTGCAGATTATATTAGGTATAACGATGATGACGTGGAGCCAAGGTGTTTATGTTCTAAAAGCGGTGTGGCCTGAGTTTAGATGCTGACATCACTTTTTGACCTGGCAGTAACTTCAAGGTCTGGGGACCAATTTGACAAGACTGATTATAGTTTGACTTCATAGGCCATTATCATTAAGGCCCAAAAAATAGCTCAGAATTTTTGTTACTAGGTTTGTGTTTCCTTTGTCTTTTCAACCTCCTGTCTCATCGCACTTTATTATATGCCCACGTTTTGTGTAGTTCCTAATCCAGACTTTGTTCACAAACTGTCGGTGCTCAGAGGCAGACGTGGAGCCCCCAGACAACTTTTTGAAAGGGAGCATTTTGTGTGAGAGTTGGTTAGCACTCCCCACCGCTCTTGTTGATAAGCCTTCATTTCTTCTCAAGTATTTTGAGAAGGCTTATAAATAGTTCTAAAAGTTAGGACCAGGCAGCGCCTATACCTCAGTTGGCAGGGTCCTGGCCGCTTACACTGAGGGTGGCCGGTTCGAACCCAGCCCTGGCCAACTAAAGCAACAATGACAACAATAACAAAAAAAATAGCCAGGTGTTGTGGCAGGTACTTGTAGTCCCAGCTACATGGGAGGCTGAGGCAAGAGAATTGCTTAAGCCCAAGAGTTTGGGTTGCTGTGAGCTGTGATGCCACAGCACTCTATCCCAGGCAACAGCTTGAGACTCTGTCTCACAAACAAAGAAAATATAAAAAATAAAAGTTAGGACCAGCCTTAGAACCTGTGCATTTATATCATTGAACTTACTACCAAATTGTTTCATTCTATATTATTTGGAATCAAACTACCTAACTTCTTTGCCTAAGCTCTTTCCTTAATTTACTTTTTCTTATTTTTCTTATTCTGATAATATCAGTTTTTGGCTCACGTATTGATCATGGTCCTCTGACTTTGGGAATTCATGTGCCTATTCCGGCCTCCATTTGTTCATGTTGAAATCGATTAGAATGTGACAGAGATAGGCAGGCTGAGCAGGTTTGTAATGAGCTGATGTTTAGTGAGTGCTTGCAGCGTTCGGAATGTTTGTCCTTCCTCTGTAAGATGTCTTTTTATTGTTTCATTATTAATCTGCTTTGCTTTCACAACAGATTTTATTTTGATTACTCAAGTTTTTGTTATGTATCTGTTCACTTAAGTTTATTGTGAGAAATAATTTATAACCAGTTTCATAATTATATCCAAGAATAGTGCCCACTGGTTCATTATGATAAACAGAAAAGAAACGGTGACTGAAATGAAATATACATAGCACCGGAATATGTGCAAGGAGTTAGATCCTAGAACTCAGATTCTGTAGGTGTGTGTACCTATAAACCATTATGTGAAGCATGAGCACTAATTTGAAGATTTTGATAGCCGCAAAAAAGATACTGAAGTGTCTTCGTAGTAAGTAGAAACAGAATGGTCCCTTTTTGTCCTTGCTGCTTTTAAAACCTGATTTATGAGCTTCATACTTCTGTCTCCTCCTTTTCACTCCTTTTTGTTAACATAGGAATTAAACACTTTAGAAGTGAACTCAGATTTGTCAAGAGCCTGCAGTGGACCAGGAAGAAGAAAAAAAAGGACAAAACATTTTCTGAGAGTTTATATTAATTATTGGGTGAAAGGATGGAAAGAAGTTCTCCCTAGATCTTCTTTACCTTTTGTTACAGATGATGTGTTAAGTGAGTTGCAACAGTTGGCCATTAGGCACAACCACAAATACCAAGCATTATCAAAACATTTTGTAATTTGCTGATGAGAGCATTACTTTTTTCTTCAGCAGAAATTTTGAATTAACAATGTTTAACAATTTCGTTAATATTAATCTCTGTTCTAAAACTGTTCTGGATTGCAAATATAATGTGTTTAAAATTTGGGGGGATAAAGATGTGAATTTCCTTTACAGTTCCATGAAGCCTGGAGTAAACTTATGGAGTGGCTGGAGGAGTCAGAAAAGTCTTTGGATGCTGAACTGGAAATCGCCAATGATCCAGACAAAATAAAAACACAGCTTGCACAACATAAGGTGAGGCTACAATTAAAAAGATCATTTTCACATTCTTACTTGATTGTGTTAGGTGGAGGGGAGACTGTCCAGTGTGAACCTACAGTAAGTTTAAAACCGATCACCTTTCGTGTTGGTCAGGTCACGATAAAGTCTTTACTTTTCAGGGACCAATTCATTAATGTTCCTAGGGTTTAATTATTAAAATAAAAACATATAAAATTAAAACTGGAAGTCCTATACAATCTAAAACGTGTGAAGGATCAGTAGTGGTTTGAATGTTGCCATTTCAGTTTTCATAACAGCTACCTTAAAATTTCTTTCACAGACCACAGGCTACCTTGAAGATAATTCTGTAGTAAAAAACAATACAGATTTTGCAATACAGGTTCTTTTAAACAGGGGAGTGATAAAAATTGATTTTCCATACCTGAGTTGATATTTTATTGTGTGTGTCTAAAATTCCACCCGTTACATCAAAGACACACAGTTAGCGACTTCTTTCTATAGACTGGAAAAGCATGTAGAAACACTGTTGTTTTTTTTAATACTTTCTAATATTTATATTCCTTCTACATGGCATTTGACGAATAATCCCTCCCACCCTCCCCAACTCTTTTGAATTTGGGTCTTTTTCTAAAATTCTATTTGTGAAATACCACCAGCCATCAGGGTGAGGTCACATGGGTCAAGGTCAAGAGCGATTCCTGTTACCAATTTTGTAATTTCAGGCTTCTGTATATAGAGCAGTGCTTGAGACATGATAATTTTTAAAGGCTGGAAAATATTGGGGCAATGTAAGATTGATCGTCATGGGGAAATTCTAGTGCTCACCTTCACCCAGGTTGCTTGCCTCTTTTGGAGAGTCTTACCTGAGGGAGTTGTGGCTGGAGAGTGATGGGAGGAAACACAGAACCTCTGTTGTTTGGCTAGATGAGGGCCCGTCTGTCAGCGGCTTATTCTGTGCCATATTGAACGTTGGAAGTGCAGGGTCAATAAACAGCATCTTCAGTCCTTCCCCGATGATGGAAAAATGAGAGCTGCTTTCTCACAGTAGAATGCATTATTTGAACTTGAACACACATGTGTCATATAGTCTTAAGAAAGTATATTACAAACTGAAAGGCAGAGAATCCTGGAAATAAGAATGTCCACCCTGTTAATTTCCCTTTTTTTCCTGTGCCCTGTTGCCAGAGTCACCATTTCTCTGTGATACATATTCAGGTGTATGTGGTGATACATACACCATTTCAGGTGGTTCATTAAACCAATTTTCTATTCATCATTTGAGTGCTTTTGTCTCTAAAAAGCCTCGATCTGTCTGTGTTCAAATATAACATTTATTAGGTATCTGCTCTATGAAGAAAATATGTGTCAGTGCCATGATTCTCAATTATTTAGAATAACTTGAAAAAAATAGTACTTACAGATAACAGTCTGTAGAAACACCATGTGATATTCTAATTGTGGTGTTTAGTACTTAAAAATTTCCAGATGTAAATGCCTCCTATTACATGACAAAATGAATAATGTAGTCATATCAAAACACTGAAAGTGTATAGCTTTTAAAGACAGTAGAACCTATAGTCCCAGCTACTTGGGAGGATGAGGTGGGAGGATCCCTTGAGCCCAGGAGTTGAAGTCCAGCTGGGCAACATTTTGAGACCTTATCTCTCTAAAACAAATAAAACTTATTAGGTAATTGTAACCTTGAGATTACTTTAGAAAATTATACATTTGGATAGCATTTTACTATCTGGGGTGATTATGATGCGCTGTCAAGTTTGAAATTCAGGTTTGTATTACTGTTTTCATGATATTTAATGAGTTTATAAGCTGACTGTGAAGTTGACTTTTCTGTCTTCTGATCTCAGAGGTTGTTTATTCGATAGCAGTTGTCTTATTTTTTCTGTTCTTTCTTTTAAATACTTACAAACACCTCCTAGATGTAAGATGATGATAAGAGGCCTACGAAGACAATGCCCTTAGCTCTGTAAAAGCTTATAGTTGAGCTGCCTGGAAGGAATACGCAGACCCTCCTCGACTTCTGATACATTTGCATCCTGATAAGCCCATCATAAATTGAAAATATCATAACTCAAAAATCTATTTAATACACCTATCTACTGAACATCGTAGCTTAACCTAGCCTACCTTAAATGTGCCCAGAACACTTGTGTTAGCCAACACTAGGGAAAAATCATCTAACAAAAGGCCTGTTTTTATGATAAACCTATCGACTATCTCATGTAATTCACTGACTACTGTGTTGAAGCACAGTTTCTACTGAATAAATATCTAGGCTTTCGTACTCTCTTAAAGTCAAAAAATCTTAAGTCAAACCCTCATAAGTTAGGAACCATCTATAATTAATCTCCATTTATTAACAGTCCCTCTTTTAGTACCTTTTATCCATTTGTTCATTAGTCCCAGGTAAAAAAAAAAATGCACATGATTTTCTTGTTAAATGTGTAGGAGTTTCAGAAGTCGCTTGGCGCCAAGCACTCTGTCTACGACACCACCAACAGAACTGGACGCTCTCTGAAGGAGAGAACCTCCCTGGCTGATGACACCCTGAAGCTGGACGACATGCTGAGTGAGCTCAGAGACAAGTGGGACACCATCTGTGGGAAGTCCGTGGAGAGGTGAAATTCCCTTTAGACATTTTGGTTACCTAGCAGACCTCTTTCAAATAGGTTGTACTGGTGCTTTGCAGGGATATTTTGGGATCCTTAAACAGCACCTTTGCCTGTGGAGCTTCCACATTTCCTAAGTTACATACTCACATAGCATTTGCCAATTGAGAAGGCTTTGCTGTATTTTTTTATTTTTAACTATTTGTTGCTATCAAAAAGGGTATCATCCTCCAAGCCTCTGTCGTCTCACACCGTCTCTGACAAGTCTTCCCAGGTCTTCTTTTATCCCTCCTTTAACTTAATTTCCATATGACCACCACGATGGTTTTCTAAAAATGTAAATGGGATCTTGTCATCTTTCATACCCTTTAGGGCCTTACAATGGGCATGAAATAAAATAGAGGCTTCCTTACGTGTTGTGCAAGGATAGTATTATCCTGGCTCCATCTAACTTACATCTACCCTTTTCTGATCAGCCTTTTTCATTGCACATCCATGAAACCCAACTTATTTTTTAAAAACTAAGTATTGGGTGCCACCTGTGGCTCAAAAGAGTAGGGTGCCGGCCCCATATGCCAGAGGTAGCGGGTTCAAACCCAGCCCCAGCCAGAAACTGCAAAACATAAAAAACTAAGTATTTAAGTAAGTACAGTAGAAGTAAAAGTTTAAATATCTTGTAAATATTTTCAAATTTTCATTGATTCTTAGTCTTAATTAGCTTTTGTTACATCAAGATTAAGCAGATCATTATATTCCCTTCTAAGGAATTCAAAGTAGGTTTTTGTCCTGTTATTTAAAAAAAACAACTGACTTCTTCAGTATCAGTGTCATACAAATGATTTCATTTATGACATTTTTGAAGAGACAAAAAAATTACAGTCACCGCACACATTTCGGTTAATGCCAGGGGTTTGACATGGGGGCAGGGTGTGACTATAAGGAAATAGCAGGAAGGAGATCTCTGTGATGGCAGAGGAGATGTTCTGTATCTTGGTTGTGGTGCTGGTTACGTGAATCTATGTACCGTATATATTCGAGTATAAGCCGAGTTTTTTCGGCACAAAATTTGTCCTGAGTTTGGGTTTTTCGCACAAATTTTGTGCGGAAAAAACTCGGCTTATGCTCGAGTATATAGGTAGGTTTTTTAATTCATAGAACTATACATTGGCTCGGTGCCTGTGGCTCAAGCAGCTAAGGCACCAGCCACATGCACCTGAGCTGGTGGGTTCGAATCCAGCCTGGGCCCCGGCCAAACAACAATGATGGCTACAGTCAAAAAATAGCCAGGCATTGTGGTAGGCACGTGTAGTCCCAGCTACTTGGGAGGCAGAGGCAGGAGAATCGCTTGAGCCCAAGAGTTGGAGGTTGCTGTGATGCCATGGCTCTCCCCAGGGCAACAGCTTGAGGCTCTGTCTCAAAAAAAAAAAAAAAAAAAAACTATATATCAAAGAAAGTCAACTGATAATTTAAAGAAAATTTGAAAAAAAATTTTTAAATTAAAAAGGGCTATTTTTTATGAAGGAAGTTAAGAATCTGTAATTTCCAAAGGCAGGGACAAGGGAATTTCCTGGAACAGATGTTATATATTTGAGGGATAAAAAAGAAAATTTGTGAAAAGTTTTATATTTACTAAAGAAAGCAAAGAAACAGCAATAAATATCAATCTATTGTTCTTCTTGATTACCATACAACCTTCATAAATGAATGTTATATACACAAGTACAGCTTTTTGTGGCTAAGATCAATTTTTCTATCTTTTTCCCCCCAGACAAAACAAACTAGAGGAAGCTCTGTTATTTTCTGGACAGTTCACAGATGCCCTGCAGGCCCTCATTGACTGGCTGTATAAAGTCGAACCCCAGCTGGCAGAAGACCAACCTGTCCATGGAGACATTGATTTAGTCATGAATCTGATCGATAATCACAAGGTATTGTCATCGGGGTCATTTTACTTTATCTTGTTTGATTATTTTGAGCATAGAAGGCAATATAAGCCATTTAAATTAGCCTTTTAAAATCAAGAGACTCTGTATCATACTACATAACAGTCTTTATTGTTGGAATATGTTTTCCTTTTGAGCAGACTCAGGAAGCCAACTTTAAAGTGATGGGGGAAAACTACTTTAGTATCAGTGAAAGACCTTTGTTTTTAATTACCAAATTTAAAACCTTTTTAGAACTTAGAAAGCAATTTTGTCTAGGGTGCTTTAAAACGTGGATCAAGAATGGTTTACTGTCTTTAGTTTTTCACTTAAACAATTATGTAATAAAATTTAAAATCATTCTTTCAGGGACCTGACACTAAGTCATCGCATGAGTGTCTGGATTTGTGACGTGATGCATGAAAGTCATGATCGGTTGCTTTTTAAAAGAAAAAAAAAACTTATTAAGAAGAAAACTGTTTTAACCTTGCCGTAAATAGCTATTTATGATTCAGCAGCATGTGCTGTGAGAGATTTAATTATTATTTACCTCAAGAATATTGGTTTCCCTGCACTCTCCTGATGTGCATGTGACCCTGTCATGCAAATCAGAAGTAAAAATGTTCAAGGTGTCCGACTAAGTTCTAAATCAGTGGTTCTCAGTCTTCCTAATGCCGCAATGTATTTTCATTGTTAAAAAGGGGTCACGACCCACAGTTTGAGAACCACTGTTCTAAATTGTGATCTAATGATATAAAATAACTTAAAGAACTTTGGAAACAAGAAGCGCAGTTCCAATGCAGAATGGTTGTATCAGAGCTGATTTTATCGATATCTTCCAGCACCCTACTTTTGAATTCATGATACATTTCCTCTCTACTTTATAAATTTGGAGTTATGAAAATTTGTTTTATTTAAAAATGTTCTCTGTGTACTGATTATGCTGTTTTGATCTTATCTGTTCTTTTTTTTAAATAGTTGGTCCTTTTGCATATTTATTTAACCTTTCCTGTTTCTATTCTATTATTATACCCATGAAAGAGTTTGTAAAAGTTTAATATTAACAGAAAACAAAAGAATAAGTAAAGAACATTGATCAGGCCTACAAAAATTAAATATTTTACAAATTATATTGCTTTGCTTATATTTAAACAAATGTTTTTTGCTTGATTAATACAAGCAAAATGTTCCCTGGCATTCATTCAGTGAGTAATGAATACTGTAATGTTACTTTTCACATAAATACCATTTTTGTAAGCTCACTGTCTAAATATTTACTGCCTTAGATACTTGCCAGATTTTTTATATATTGAAGGTCATCAAGAACAAATTAATCATTTAGCATTAGTAATGTAATCCAAAGACTCAAGCTCAAGTATACAAAGTATAATGGAAAGTCTGCTCAGAACTATTGGACTAGTCCAATCATAAATGGAATAATAACATACTGTAAGTTCTGTACATGTGTTTTGTGTGTGTGTGCGTGTGTATTTGTGTGTGTGCTTATCTATTTGCAGGTACATCTCATTTAACACTATAACAATGAAATCAAAGAATTCATCATTTTTGTGATGGGCTTACATTTGTGAATGATCTGAGTGTCAGAATAAAGACCTATAGATAATAGCCAAATGGTTACATCAGTTTGTAATGATCTATTAAAAATAAGTTAATTTCATTTTAGAGAGAATATTGGTTATTGGAAATACCTACTTGCCTATCAGACACTTGGATCAAAAATACAGAACCCTGGGCCCACTTCTCAGATTAAGTCTGTGGCCGAAAGAAGCCAATTTAATTCCAGGAACATCAAAAAGTTCATCAAAATTAGACAGGGGGAAAAAAAGCTTTTCCTCTGCGGTGACAGATAGGGATTTAGGCCTCTACATTTGACATTGTAAGTTGGTATCTAGGATGCTTATGAAAAACCAAGGCAGATACAGAAAAGAAGCACCACGTGCCAAGTGCCTATGGGATTCCCTGCCATGGTCTCTCAGACCCCCATGGCAGACACGAGGGTTACCTTAGTCCTCTGGTTGTCCCTTAGATGTGTCTCTTACAGTAGTGTGGTAGCCAGCACACACTCAGCACTCACACTCAGGATTTGAGAGGGATTAGAACACCATATTAAAAAATAGGAAATAAAGAATTTGATGCATTTTCTAAAATGAAATTGAAGTAAAGAAGATAGCTGTTATTATTTAAATCCAATGTGTCATTAAAAAAGAAGGTAATTGGGTGGGTGCACTGGCTCATGCCTATAATCCTAGCACTTTGGGAGCTCGGGTGGGAGGATCACTTGAGGCCAGGAATTTGACACCAGCTTGAGTAAAATTATGAGACCCCATCTCTGCCATTAGCCAGGCATTGTTGGCACACACCTGTAGTCTCAGCGACTAAGGAGGGTGAAGTGTGAGGATGGCTTAAGCCTAGGAGTTTGAGGTTGCTATGACCTGTGATCACACTGGTCCTACCACTGCACTCTGCGTAGGCAACAGAATGAGACCTGTCTCCAAAAACAAACAAACAAAAAACAAAGTAATCCCGTCTGGTTCCCTCTTGAGAATGTTACAAGACTAAACAAATCTATACAGGACTGCATTCTTGACAGGGCTCGGATGGGACCCTATTTGAGGGTCATCATTTCTTATCTTCTGAAGATTCTGCCAAAAATATGGTCATTAACAAGTCTTAAACGTAGGTGGATGATATATACACATCTATATTTCAAACAGGATATTTTACTGTTTTGGTTTGGTAATTAAAAATTAATTTTTAAAAAATATGGTCTTCTTAGGCCTTCCAGAAAGAGCTGGGGAAGAGGACCAGCAGTGTGCAGGCCTTGAAGCGCTCGGCCCGAGAGCTGATAGAAGGCAGCCGCGATGACTCCTCCTGGGTCAAGGTCCAGATGCAAGAGCTGAGCACACGCTGGGAGACCGTGTGTGCACTTTCTATATCAAAGCAGACACGATTAGAAGCAGCCCTGCGCCAGGTAAGAGCCATACTCATTAGAGCTGGGTCTAATGGAAAAAGTCCAACCCCAGCAAGAGGTCGCTAGTAAAGAACCGGGAGCCTCCTCATTACTCAACCAGGACAGTCATGAAGGAGGAAATTCTGATAACATAATTGCCTTGCTTCTTCCCCTGCCTTCCTCAAGAATTTAAATTATTCTCAGAGGGAGAGTTTCTAATAGTCACATAAAAGTGCTGCTTGAGTAATTTTTCAGCTTGAAAGTAAGACAGGCTGCCATTCTTCTAAAATCAAGTTGTTATAATGGTGAATTTGTCTCAAGATAGGCATTTGATATGTAAGATGCTTTCTTACATGTGTAAAATACATACATCTTTATTTTTTTAGTGAGGGTAATAATGCATGTATTATAATCAGTTTAAATTTAAGACTTGTTTTGAGGGGATGAATCTGTACAGTTCTATAAATTTTGCTAACAGGCATATTTGGGATGTGTGTGTGTGTGAACCGATAGGCAGAGGAGTTTCACTCGGTGGTCCATGCCCTCCTGGAGTGGCTGGCGGAAGCGGAGCAGACCCTGCGTTTCCATGGCGTTCTCCCGGACGATGAGGATGCTCTCCGCACTCTCATTGATCAGCATAAAGTGAGTAATACTTAAATAAAAAGGCAAACAAAGAAGGTAATATAGACTCATGATTACAAATATCAACTGCATAAATATTTCTCATCCTGAGAAGTAATTAAGCATTCGGGTACATTTCTGAATTTACATCTCTTCACCTGCTTATGTATGTGTGTCCCCCTGCACTCACACACACGTATATGTAGCTATCTTTTTATGTATTCTTTGTAGAGAAGGTGTTATTCTTAAATTAGTCACTCTCTTTCCTATCTCTAGGAAGCACATACATTTTTCTAGGGATTAATTTGGCTTCTGACCAAAATTGGTCAATTTTCTTGCACTTTAATGTGATTTCCAAAAGGAAACTTCCTTAATGAACATTTGGCATTTATAAAATTATACGGTGGAATTGTGCATTGATAACTTTGACCTTTGTAAATAAGACAAGCAATTTAATAAGTACTCATATTTAAATTTTATTTTCAAGCCTCAGCTGCTTCTGTTTTTAATCAGGGGCTTTTAAAATTATTTTTACAAGTAACCTGTAACATAAATTATAAATTTTAAAAAATGAATTCCAGAAATATAATGTTGAATAACTAACCAAGTAAACATCTGACTGTTGAATTTTCAATTCAAGATCTTTCCTGTGGCAATGCATGGAACTTGGCAAGACCTGTAAGAGAATGAACCAGATAGCTTTTAACAGATGTCTTCTGACCTTTGACTCAAAAGTCAGGAATTTGAAGTGGTAACATTCATTGCAGTGTTGACATCAGCATTTTCTATTAACTTTAATGGATCTTTTTCACACTGCTAAATAAGCCTGCCTGTCAAGGTCAAGTTGGAAATACATCATTAATTCCAGTGCAGCATGGATGACATCATCTATAGAGACTTTTTATTTTAATTAATACCCTCTCTCAAAGGTGGATTACCTAACCTATGGCAATGAAATACTGCCTTGTCGTTAAAAAAGCAACACAAGCTTATAGAGTAGTATCCTCAGGAATGAAATGCTATATACACCATTTAAATTTCAAGCTAGGATATAAGCATAGGACAATTACATCAAATTTATTGTAAATTTTAAATTCAGCTTAATATTTTGAAAATCTAGTTTATATAGTGTTACTGTGGGCTGACCGTCAGCCAGCATTCAGTTCCACTATATACTTGGGTTTAGCAGGTTCTCAGAGTAGCAGGAAGTGTCTGCTGGACATTCCCTGAAGGCCCGTAGTGTGTGTCTAGCACCTTACAGAAAAGAGCCTATTTGTGGTATCCCCACCCTCACAGCAAGACCAGGGGACCTTCAGGAGGCCAGTATTCAGAGTCGGGGTAGTGGTTTTTACAACAAATTATCTTTATTATTTTTTATTTTACTTTATTTTATTTTTTGAGAGAGAGTCTCACTCTGGCACCCATAGCTAGAGAGTCTCACTCTGGCACCCATGGCAATCTCAAGCTTTTGGGCTCAAGTGATCATGTTGCCTCAGTTTTTCTATTTTTAGTAGAGATGGGGTCTCGCTCTTGCTCAGGCTGGTCTTGAACTCCTGAGCTCAAGCAGTCCACCTGCCTGGGCCTCCCAGAGTGTTAGGATTATAGGCTTGAGACACTGCGCCTGGCCAACAGATTATTTTTAAATAGTTTCAAATAGCATTAAATTACCTACAATTTTATAAAGTGCTTCTCAGTAATAATACTTTGCAGTAACATTATTCATTCCCTTTAGTTTCCTCTGCTTCTATTCACACATTCACCATTTGCCGATTGAAGAAAAACTGAATATTTGATTTAATTTCTCAGCACCAGGACTAGAGACATCTCAGTATAATCCAACTTCTAAAAATGTCCATCTTTCTCATAGACGTGCAAACCACTACAGTAACATTCAGACTTAATCGGAAGAGTAGTGAAGGGGGCAGGGAGTTCATGGTTCAGGCCACCAAATCCTGGGCATGACCCCTGCCTGTTCCCGATGTAGACGTTATTGGAAGGATGTGATTTGTATCCCTTATTCTCTGGGGAAACAGCTCTCGGATTAATGTACATTTTTCTCTTCCTAATAAAAGTTTGTTTTGTTTTGTTTTAGTTTTTTCATTTAAGTAGGTCTGTATTGGGGAAAATTAAAATATTTTTTAAAGTTGGTTATGATATTGAAAAAGGAGGTGATATTAAAAAAGTAAATCGTTAATTGAACCTTGACTTTATGAGAGTAAACATTCATAAGGAAAAGGACTAAAAAGCATTTATTTAACCAATCACAAAACTCTTTTGAATTAGTTACTGGAAATACAAAAATGAATGACAGTCTTTTGGACCTTGGAGTCTAATAGACATGTATGTAAATAATGGTGGCCACATGCTAGAGTAGCATGTATTTAACAAAGCTGCTTCACGGAGGTTAGAAACACACCACGCAATCACCATGTGTTACAGTAAAACACATTTTACTGTGAACACCTGCTGTTCATATTAAGGGCAGCAGCTATGTCTGCAGCCTCTGGTACTCACTATCAGCGCCACCGGGTTAACCCTCATAAATGGGGATGTACAGGTGAGAAAGCATGTCACATTTGTTAAGGCAGAGGTCCTCATTTTTTTAACCATATTTGTAGAATTGTGTGGTCCATGTTATTGATGGATGGTTCTGATGGTAAAAAGTATTACGTGTGTGAGCCATTTATAAAAAGCTTTTTTGTAAAATTATCCTTAATCTTCGTTCAGGGCTTTGTCCTTCCCATTCTCCCACCGAAACTAGCTAGATGTGCCAAAATTGCAGCACAGAGGAGAGTGGCATTTAGTGACTTTTTAAAGGGATGGTTTTCTCACAGGGTTTCTGCTCCCTCCAATCTCCCCGTGACTTTTCCCTGCCTACATATTTCACCTTCTCTCCCACACCCCTAAACATTTCTAGTTCTTTATCCCGCCTTCTTTCTTTTTGGTACTTTAGTGTACAAGTTCCTATCTTTCCTGGGGCAGTTAATGCTGTTTTAAATAATTGCAATCAATATTGTTTCTATCTCTGACAGTACTGTCCCTCCCAGTCCTACTCTCCACTAATAATATAAGCATAATATATCCAAATGTAGGAGAGGTTTTCTTTTTGTATGATGCATTTTTAAAGCATGAGTTGGCTTTCTGCCTCATCTATGGATTAAACCAACCTCGGGTGGAAATTTTTTTTTTAATGGCTGCATCTGTACTGAACATTGTGCAAACTTTTTTCTTCTCATTATTCCCTAAACAATATACCGTAACGATTGTTTACATAGCATTTTAAATTGTATTAGGTATGATTTGTAATCAGAGATGATTTCAAATATAACAGGAGGATGTGCATAGATTATATGCAAATACTGTCATTTGATGTAAGTGACGTGAGCATATGCGGATTTTAGTATTTACTGGTGCACAGAACCAGTCTCCTGGGATACCAAGGAACACCTGTACTCGTATTTTGAACTCTGTAATAGAAAGTACTATATTTTCTATTTTGTCCTCTTTTTCTCCCCAATTAGTGGATGATTTCCACTGTGAATAAACCAGTTGAAGTTCTTATTTGTTTAACTCTGGCAGTCAAACAAACGTCACAGCATTTTGTTTTCAGCCAGCAGCTACTTGAAGTCTTTGTTTCTGCTATAGGAATTCATGAAGAAACTGGAAGAAAAAAGAGCTGAACTAAATAAAGCCACCAATATGGGAGACGCTGTTTTGGCGATCTGCCACCCCGATTCCATCACCACCATTAAGCACTGGATAACGATCATCCGGGCCAGGTTTGAGGAGGTCAGTGTGTCTCAGATGATCTTCAGAGCAGCAAAAGCACTGAGAGTTGGAGGGTGTGGGAAATTTCAGCAATTAACATACACTTAACCCCAGGAAAGTGAGACCTCTACATAGAAAATGGTCTTTAGATAAAATATTCTTCTTATGTGCATTACTTGTCTCTGAAATTCACTTTTCTTTAAAAGTTAAAGGGAATTTTGGAGCTCTGTCTCTGGAAAGTTAGAAGGCAGATAGATATTTGGTTCACTGTATGACATTTTATTCCATTTCCACGTTGTGTCTATTGAATGATCCAGCAGTTGAATGGTGCCTCGGAGCAATGCATACTTGTGGAATGAATTGGTATGTGTGCAGTCTTAATTCTCTGGCTAAAATATTGGCCTTTTTATTTCTACTATGCTGCATAGAGGAAGCATATTTGATCCATCAGGGCACACGTATTCAATTTTAAATTAGAAAGGCAAAAGAAGCCTGGGTGATGGACATACATCTTTAAATTCTGCAGGTGATGGTCATCGTAGAGGCCTCCCATGTCCTCCTGGAGCTGGGTCTTAGCGCCGCTGATGGGATCTGGAAGGATTAGAAGTATTATGGGTCTAGCAGAGAATGATCCTAATTTACAACTAAAATGCTATTTATTTTCTATCAATGCAATTATTTCCTACGTTGGAAGAAATTTGGAGACATTTGTTTCTCTAACAGGTGCTGGCCTGGGCCAAACAACATCAGCAGAGATTAGCAAGTGCGCTGGCTGGGCTTATTGCTAAGCAGGAATTGTTGGAAGCTTTGCTGGCTTGGTTGCAGTGGGCTGAAACCACACTCACTGATAAGGATAAAGAAGTAATCCCTCAGGAGATTGAAGAAGTGAAAGCCCTCATTGCAGAACACCAGGTAAAATAAATACAATCCTAACTCCTGTTAGCCATCGTTTCAGTTAGTTTCTTTCCTTTCACTGCTATACTTATCAAAATATTGTTGTATGCTTGTTATTTTCACTTCTTGGAACATACTCCTCTGCTCCTTACAACTGGATTTCAAATTCCACAGCTGCCTTAAAACCTACCTTCACAGTAATCCTCCGAGACTTCCTTCTTTGTCCTCCGCGAAATTATACTCATGTGGCCCTATCTCACACTGCACCTGCCCAATCTGTTACCTTTGAAATGTCAGCTCTCCTCAGGGCTTGCACGTTCTCCCCAGCTCTCTGACCCCTTTCACTCTTTCACTCTGCTCTCTCCTTTTTGGTGATGCCATCCAGCCAGGTGGTGTCATCTGGGGCCTTGTTTTATTGCTCTGGGTTTGCACTTTCATCTGTCCCCAGGATGACCACCGGTACCACAGATCCATCATATGTAAAAGAGAACACATTATTTTAATGAGGAAAACTACTTCCCCTGTGTATCCTACTTGTTTAAAGTTAAACGCTGGGAGTCGCATTCACTCTGATTTATGCAGTGGCTTGCTGGTTGGTTTAGTGTGCATTTATGAAGAGAAACAGGCAGTGTGAGCTCAGTTGGCTAAGCAGTTAACATTACTGGTTTTGTAATTTTAATAGAAGTCTAAGATACCACTGCCCGTAATGGCCCTAAGGGTCTCAGGTCACGTCCCCTTGTGGTTACAGGTATCAAAGTGGTCTGAGTTCTCCAGTGGGACACATATTCCAGAAATGTATTCCTTCACTTTTCATTTTTGTCTGCCTCTCCTTTCCCAATCACTTTTCACAGTCTCTGCCTTTCCTTAGCCTTCACTACAAACTCCAGGTGGGAGACACCTAGACAATAGTACTAATAAGCCAGAAGAGACAAAGTGAGCAATGGTCAGGTAGTCAGATCTTCTCCATATAACCGAACAAACTTTAACATGAATGATGCTCACCCACCTTGGAAGAGCTTAATTGTGAATATTTTGATGCAGCCATATTTAATGTGAATCATGTCACTGGATATCAAAGCCATCATAAATATTTCAAGTATTTAAGTGAAACCTGCCACAAAAAAGTCCTAGGGAACAGCCCAGCTAACTGGTTCCTTGAACTTCCTTGGTATACAGGTTATTTCATTCATAGGACAGCTCCCATGTGTAGTCTTCAAACTAAAACAATTGTTTTTATTTTTAATTTTAATTTATTCTCTTTGCCAGCTTTAACATTTTGCATTCTGCATACCCTTACGTTGTGCACATTAGGTGAGAGTTTACCAAACACTCTCCCTCCTCCCTTTCCCCTTTCTCTACTGCTCCTCCCCCACTCCTTGAATATACTCGTATTTTTCACATTCCGGAGAGTACTTGTTTTTCTGTTGGTTTCGTATTAGTATTTAATACATTGGCTACTTGCTTTTCTATTCTTGTGATACTTTCCTAAGAAGAATATGCTTCACAAACATCACCTTGATCCCCAAACCAGGGAAAGACCCAACAAGAAAAGAAAATTATAGATCAAACCTATCTTTTTTAATTGTAACTTTTATTTCAAGGACATGAAACATGAGATTGGGCAATAAACTAATGACAGAGAGAAGTCTAGGTCAGGGGTCCTCTGGAGCTGGCTTCCGCGGACTTGAAAAAGTTGGTTGTTAGATGTTCAGGGATTTGGCCAGTGGTTCATGTTATTAATAGCTTAAAATTGTCCTGTGGGAAGGGTTTTCACCATGGAACTAGGCAAATGCTAGAATTCGGCATGTTTTTTTCCAAAGAGCTGGTTTACTGAAGACATAACCCACCCTGCAAGCTTTGGTTAGTACGGTGGATGTCTGTTTGTCTGTTTGCCTTTTATTGGTCTTGTTACTATTGTTTTCATCTGAGTGCACTTAAACAGGCAAGTAAGCTCCACTGCTCCCAGTTCATTTCATCCCAACTTTCAGGCCAATTTCCACATTTGTGTAGATACTCCCACACACACCTGTCCCTCCCCCACATTTATGTCTATCTCAATGCTTCCTGTCCCTCTGAACAGTCCAGCTAGTGATGGCGTTTCCCACTAATGTTTTGATGATGTGGTTCAAGAAATGTGACCGTCCCTCCCCCCTTAGCGCCAGAGCAGCACCAGAGTCTGGCCTGGGCTATACAGATGGTTGGCAGCAACCTGTGCTGGGATTTACTGTTATTTGGAAATTAATGAGGACTCTGTATCTTCGGGAGCGGGGCACCATGATTGACGAAGCCCTCTCTGACCATCTGTTCCCTGGCTTCCAGGAATTACTTTTCACAGTCTTAGAATTTGAGGGAAATTATGTTAAATGATCACATATTGTTTCTTAAAATTTCACTTTAAAGGAAAACAAAGTTTTTTTTAAACAAGCCAATTAACTCCCTTTCTGGAGGTCCATATACCATAGATTATAAGCCAGAAAAAATGATTAACATGAGACTTTAGTTTGGGTTTGTTTTTAATTAGGACCTAAATCATGATCTCTTAGAATGGAACAGATTCTCACCAGCCCTGAGACCCATTTGATCAAATTGGCAGTACCCTGGGCTACCAGCAGGGGCATGAGAGCGAGTAGGTATTTCCAGAGGAATTCTTTTATATGCAGTAGACAGCCGCCAACACCCCCAGCACAAGTCCAAAAGTCTTACTGTTTCTAACTTCCCGCCTCCAGAAGCGAACTGAGGATATTTGTCTATCTTTTCTAGTAGGAAATTTTATGAATCTTATCCTGAAAAGCTTTTTGAAAACCCGCCTCTTCTCCTAGCCAATTATAGAGCCCAAATGCTTTGATTTGATACAATGCAAACACATGAAAATCCCGTCTTACAGATGAAGTTAAAGAAGATACTGATGAGCCACTTTACAATAGGATTCTTATAGGACTTTTTTCAAATAATAAATTCCTGTAACGAATTCAAAATGACATCTGGTGTTCAGAAATTAAATATACGCTCTGCTTTTCAGAAACATGTTTATTTTACAAAGCGGGACACACACTCACCTGTATTTAGCAACCTGTCTTTGGGAAGATTTTCTTACGTGTGAATTTTTAATGTTTATTTAAAGGGTATTTTAGCAGATTGTTTAATTAGATATCGAAAGTCATTGTTTTTTTCAGCACTGATATCTTTTTTTTTTTTTTTTATCGTTGGGGATTCATTGAGGGTGCACAGAACCAGATTACATTGATTGCTTTTGTTAGATGAGGAACTTCTTATATTTGTGTCCTGCCCCCCCCCAAAAGGTATACCACACCCCTTGAGCCCCCATCTCCTCCCTCCTTCCCTTTCTCAGCTCTCCCCATCCCCCACCCCCACTGTGCACTAGAACTTAATTGTCCTCATATCAGAATTGAGTACGTAGGGTTCTTATTTCTCCATTCTGGTGATGCTTTACTAAGAATAGTGTGTTCCACATCCATCCAGGTTAATATAAAGGATGTAAAGTCTCCATCTTTTTTGTAGCTGAATAGTATTCCATGGTATACATATACCACAGCTTGTTAATCCTCTCCTGGGTTGGTGGGCATTTAGGTTGTATCTTCTTTTAAGAATATCAGGTGTGCAGAGTTGATTTCATCATGCTCTTTGGTGGCTGGTTCAGTGTCATTGCTGGGCTATACAGGGCCCCTCCCATCCTCTCCTGCCTAAACAGGCATGATGGAGTATCCCATGGAGTAGGGATTGTAGTTTTACATAGGTTGGCAACTTCTGAACAAGGACCTGAGGGAGATGAAGGTAGGGATTTGTGGAGATGAATGAGGAGGAGTATCCAAGACAGAAAAAAGCACGTGCAAAGGTCCTGAGGCTGGAATGCACCTGTCATATTTGAGGAGCAGCTCAGAGGCCAATGTAGCTGAAACAGGGCAAGGGAGGGGGATAAGTTGAGGTGAGCTGCTTAGAAAGGTAACTTGCAGGCATCAGTAAGGACCTTGGCTTTTCCTCTGAGAAACCGAATGGAAAGTTTGGAGCCAAAGAGCAATATGGTTTGACTTACTTTAAAAAGGAACATTCTATGCTGTATGGAGTCTAATCTATATGGGAGTAAGGAAGGGTAGAGGTAGGACTGGTTAGGATGTTACCATAGTGACCCAGAGGATGACTGGCAGTGGCTTGGATTAACATAGTAATAGTAGAGGTGTCAGGACCCCAGGCATATTTTTAAGAACCCACAAGATTTGCTGAGGGATTGTAGGTGGGACGTGAAAGAGTATATAGAAAAAACGCAAGGGGTAAGGTAGTTATTTGCCAAGAGGGGGATGATTATGGTGTGTGCAGATTTTGTGCAGCATTCAGGAGTTGGGATTTAGAAATGCTGAAATTGAGATGCCTGTTAGAAATCCAAGGGGAGCTGGTAGAATGGGAAAATAGACGTGCAACTCTGGATTTCAATTTGGCAAATCGTGTACATATGTATAATTGATGCTTAAAATCGTGAGATTGAATGAGATCCTCAAAACTGCTGCAAATGTAACTGAATGAAAAAATGGTCCAAGGACCTTGCCTTGGGCCACATTTCCACCCCAGGGCCTTTGCACTTACTATTTCCTCTACCTCCAATATTGCTTCCTTAATACTTGCATGGTTTACTTCCTCCCTTCAGATTTATGCTTAAAGGTCATTTAGAGAGTCATTCTTAGATCCCTTATCTGGAAACGGCTGCTGTCTGTCTCCCCCTCATCTTACTCTGGCTTTGAATGCTTTCTTGGCAGGTACAGCATTATCTGACATGGTAGCATATGTGCATTTGCCTTCCCAGAAGTGCATTAAAATGGTAGAATTGTCAAAACATAAATGAAGGAGAGAAAGAGGAAGAGGAGGTGATAGAGGCATATTTTTAAGAACCAACAAGATGTACTGATGGATTTTAAGTGGGATGTGAAAGAGTGTGAAGAACGAATGGGAAGACGACCATTTACGGAGAGGCATGCACAGATTTGGATAATGGGGAGGGATAGACTTAAACATGTAGTCCATGAACTTGACTGTAAGTACATTTGCCCTGTGTTAGACACTAGGAATTCAAAATAGAATAGAATACAGCCCCCATCCTCAAAAACTTATGGATGGGGAAAAAATGATAGAACACAGGTAATGTGATAAGTTGTGCTTAGCTTGGAAAAATTCAGGATGTCAAAGGGAAAATTAAAGGATATCTTTAGGCTAGGCAACGCTTAGGTGTGTAGAAAGACAGATGTGTCTTCATTTCTTTTATTAATATAAAGCTTTTAGCAATCTCTTAATTCTGATTTAAGTGTTCTTGGAGTGACGTATATATTAAACATTTATCAGAAAAGTCAGTTCTTGATAAAAAGTGTTGGAAGCTATGATATTAACAAAGTTTGGATTTGGAATGACAAAGCTCTTCAGAAAATTATTAGAATGATTTTCTAATTTTCTCATTGTGTGGCATCAATTCATTAGGCAAGTGTGTGATTGTCATTGTGTCGTTTTCTGTTATTCCGGCCTAGAGTGCCCCATCCTCAGCCTCTCTCACAACAAGCTCAAACTCCTGGCCTTACGTGATTCTCCTGCCTCAGCCCTCAGTAGCAGGGACGACAGGTACCTGCTAAAACGCCTGACTCATTTTTCTATTTTGAGTAGACATGGGGTCTTGCCCTTGCCTACTCAGGTCTCAAACTCCTGAGTTCAAGCAACCCTCCTGCCCCTGAGTGCTAGGATTATAGGTGGGAGCCACCAGGCCTGGCTGCGTGGTTTTCATTTTTTTTAGGTTGTGTCAGTATATGCCCCGGAGTATGCTGTTGTATCACTGCTCATCACCTTCCTCTCCTGATGAAAGATAGACTTAGAAGGAATATGGGACACACTTATTTTTGCCTTCATACTGCCGTTCCTCAAATATCCCATTTATCTTAACAACCAAACACTCTAATGTCTACTAATGTTCTGAAGCCATAGCTTGGTAGTATCATATCAGAAGAAAGTTTAACATTTCAAGTTACATTTGAATGGCTTTAATTTGTTGTACAAGGATTGGCTCTTTATGGTCAATGCTTCCTTCTTTTTTTTGTAGAGACAGAGTCTCACTTTATCACCCTTAGTAGAGTGCCATGGCGTCACATTGCTCACAGCAACCTCCAACTCCTAGGCTTAGGTGATTCTCTTGCCTCAGCCTCCCGAGCAGCTGGGACTATAGTTGTCTGCCACAATGCCTAGCTATTTTTGTTGTTGTTGTTGTTGTTGTTGCAGTTTGGCCAGGGTTGGGTTTGAACCTGCCACCCTCGGTATATGGGGCCAGCACCCTACCCACTGAGCCACAGGCGCTGCCCCAATGCTTCTTTCTAAAAGTGAAGAAAATTACTGTAGGGCTGGTGCTTTGATTTTATAAAGTTATTATTGTCCTTGCTGTCCAGGTGAGGAAACTGAAGCTTATGAGGAAGCTTATTCTTTTCTTTGATCTTATAAGAGTAAGTGACAGGGCTAGATTTGAACCTGATGGGCTATAATATATATCTACTACATCATTCTTCTCCTTTAAGTCCTATAGAGTTCCAGAACTAGAGACGAATTGAAAGGTCAAATACACTAATCTTCCTCTCATTGAAAAGATGTTCATCTAACTTCTGCATGGAAAATATCTGTAATCATATTTCTTTTCTTTTCTTTTTGAGATGGAGTCTCTGTAGTACTGGGTAAAGTATTGTGGCATCATAGCTCACAGAAACACCAAACTCATGGGCGTAAGCAAACCTCCTGACTCAGTCTCCCAGGTAGCTGGGACTATAGGCACCCAGCTAGATTATTTTTTATCTTTAGTAGAGACAGGGTCTCACCCTTGCTCAGGCTGATCTTGATTCCTAAGCTCACTTAATCCACTCACTCTGCCTCCCAGAGTGCATATTTCTTTTCTTAACTAAAATGTACCATATATTTCCATTTTTATATATTTTATCCATAGCATTCAAATGTATAAATATCTTGAAATATTGTGGCAGTGACAGAAGAATTGTTTTAATTTTCTCAATTCCCCCCAGAAATAGAGCAAAGAGATAATACAACTCAAACACATGAATATTGTCAACAAGTTAAGTTGACAAAAATTTGATTTTCGTCATATTTTGGGAGATACACCATTAATAACAACAACCATACAATATCAGCAATAACTTAGCGGGAGAATGTAGTTGACATACCTGGGAATCCTCAAATCTCTACTGTGTAGTCATAGGAAAGGAGCCCAGTTTGGGAGAAGTGTTGGGCGCTCCCCTAGCAGGTGAATGAAAAGAGTCCAAGATATAAAGGAGGTGGTTCCTTGCACTTTTTTTTTTTTAGCCCAGGGCCAGGTTTGAACCCACCACCTCTGGGATATGGGTATGCCACCCTACTCCTTGAGCCACGGCTGCTGCCCGGTTCCTTGCACTCTTAAGACTTACTTATAGTCATTCACTGAAGAAACCTCAGCAGTACAGAGACAAGGGGAAGAGAAGGAACAGACAAAAGTGGAAGAACAGCACAGACTTAAGAGATCTCAGGGAACAAGCTGCCATATAGCTCAGTGGGTAGGGTGCCAGTCCCATATACCGAAGGTGGCAGGTTCAAACCCCTCCCAAACTCATGTTGGAAATTTAATCACCATAGTAACAGGAACAAGAGGCAGGACCTTTAAGAGGTGATTAGGTTAAATACGGATCACACTGTTTAAAAAAGGTGGCGCTCAGCTCCCTTTCCTTCTCTCTTTGATCTTTTGCCATCTTGTGATGCAGCAGTTTGGAACACATTTCTCACCGTTAGAAATTAGCCAATCAAAATGGACCACGATAAAGATTTACTCCCCTACAAAACATAAGAAAGAATAAAGAGTGAAATAACTCCACAGAAAATGAAAGAATGTTAGAAAGATAGGCTCACTCCCCTTCAGATAAAAACTATAACTCTATTCTTCATAAGCTCAAATGCACTAAGAATATGATGTACAATGCAAAAGAAAACACACAAGTAAGAATTAGCAAGACTCATAAATAAGGTTATGTGACTACAAAAGATAAAAAATAAAAAGGGAAAAAAATGTAAAAAGGATTTGAGAGAAAGACAAAGTTAGAAGATAGGCCAAGAAGCCACAATACATGTATAATAGGGGGCTCCCAAGGAGAAGATCAAAGCAAAGGAACAAAAAATATTAAAAACTATCATTCAATTTTTTTCTAAAATAATTTTTTTAAATTACTTATGTACACCGCATATCTGAGAAAAATTATGCAGAAAAACTAACATGGAGAGAAAAGTTAGTACAATAATTGGACTATCAAGAAAAATAAAAATTTGGGCATCTAGGCAAAAAGCCTAAATCACGTATAAGAGAAAGAAAATCAGGCTTTTATCACACTTTTCTTTCTTTCTTTCTTTTTTTTTTTTTTTTAGAGACAGAGTCTCACTTTATGGCCCTTTGGTAGAGTGCCATGGCATCACATAGCTCACAGCAACCTCCAGCTCCTGGGCTTAAGCAAATCTCTTGCCTCAGCCTCCCGAGTAGCTGGGACTACAGGCACCCGCCACAACACCTGGCTATTTTTTTGTTGCAGTTTGGCCGGGGCTGGGTTTGAACCCACCACCCTTGGCATATGGGGCTGGCACCCTACTCACTGAGCCACAGGCGCTGCCCACACTTTTCTATAACCGTGTTTTATGTCACAAGGAAATGGAAGAACATATTTCAAATATTTCTGGAAAAGATATCCAGCTAAATTGACACTCAGGCAAAAGGGTCAGGCAGACTGTGTGAGCAAACTCAGCCACGTGGAGAAGATTTTTCCTATGAGTTTTTCCTGAGGAGTCTACTAGAGAGCTAATTCCCATCAACCCCAAATAACTGGAGTGCTATTGACATAAGATTTGGTACAAAGCACTAAATATTTATTTTCTTGTGAAACGAAGAACCCATGAAAGTCAAGATGGGGAAAAGAGAGCATGTCCTATCTATAATGTATATATGCTCTCACAACATAGATACAGGACAGCTGTAAAAATGTAAGAAAAATACATGCACATAAAAATGTAAGGAGAATTTTAAACAGCCTCCAAGAATCACATTATATTTATGGCAAAAGAATTGCTTTTTTAAACTGAAATCGTTTCATATCTAATCTGAGACTAAGTACATGAGCTCTACTTTCGTATTCTAATCCCCTAATCCCTTGTGTTCTCAAGAATCAGGATTCCAGATACGAAATAAAGTAGGTATGAATGCCTACTTTAGAAGAGGTTAAGGAAAGCTGTGCGTGGGACTAAATTTGGATTGGAAATATGATATTGAGTTCACATTCATGTGTGCTGAAAAGGCTTATAAACAATAAATCACACGGTAGCAAGGACTTCCCTAAGACCCAAATTATGATGTTGAAATATTATTTCCTTATAAAAGGAAATGGATTCTTGAAAAGATAGAAGATTCTCAGTCTGGGCAGAGTATGTGTGAGATGAACCTAGGACATTGTGTCCCACTGGGTAGCCAGGAAGCTAGGAGATGATTAGGGCCGTGTCAAAAGGACTTGGGGCACAACACCATCTATGCAGCTATCTTACCAAAAATTAAACCTGACGGTTCATCCAGTAGACCCATGGAGAGGCAGTGAGCAGAATTCAGACAGTGGGATACTCTATAGGACAAACAACTTGTTTTCTTCAATAAATAAATTACATGAAAAATAAAAAGTGTGGTGGGACAGAGGGGAAATGTGTAGATTAGTAGCGATATAAAAATAACAGGGAAAATTAAAATGTTGAGGGACATATAGTCAGATATAAAACTATGACGCTCAGAAGTGATTACCATAAAAGTGAGGACGGAGGAGATTTTTGAGGGGCTTGGAAGGATTATGATTAGGGTGAGCATGTAGATAGGTTTATGAGATCTGGAAAATTACTATTTCTTGAAATGGGTCATGGTTACAATATGTTGACCTTATAATAGTTTTATTAAACTAAGAATGTATTGTGTGCAGGTATTTTTGTGTGTATTATACTTTATAATTAACAAGTTTTTTCTTTAAAACAGTCAACATCACTGATCTTTTCATTCATTTCTCCAATAGTTTTCACGTCATCTTAGAGCCACACTATACTGGACAGGCAGACTTACAAACAAATAGATTTTTATTAGTTCATTCCACAAGCATCTGTTGAACCCAACTGGCTCTGTGGGGTAGGCATCAGAGGTGCACTGTACCTGAAATAAGGCAATGATAGTACAAAGTAAAATATGATAAGTGCTATACAAACAAAGGATTATGAGAGTATAGAGGAGTGGAAATCTATCTCTGGTTGAGAGGTTGGTTAGCAAAATCTTTTTAGGGCTATCACCTTGCAGTTGAATCTTACAAGATGTATAATACTTGCCCTTTCTTTAAAAGCCATCAGTCTCATACTGGAGGGATGTTTAGAACCCACTGCTTCAACAACACACTTGTATTCTAGTTTCTGTAACTCAACACAACTGAAGCCCACTGTTTGAAGGTCATTGGTTGTCTTTTAATGACTTTTCCTTAGTCTTTACCCTCCTTAAACTCTGCCAAATTCCCCATCGGTGGGTATTGCCTTCTAGAAATCCTTTTCTTCCTTTGCTTCTGAACCATCAGGGTGCCCTGACCTCCCTGGTACCTTCCAACTGTCCCTCTGGTGTCCTTTGGCTTCTTCTGTCTCTTTGGCTGTGGCGTCTGCCACTCTGTCTGTTCCCTTCACTTGGTTTCACCTCCTGTCAAATGAAATTTACATCAAAATATCCACCCTTGCCCCGTGGGAGCTCCAGACATGTAATTCTGACTCACAGCTCATCATTTCTTTCTGGATGTTCATCTGTCTCCACAACATTGATATACCCAAGACTGAACCCATTTTCTTCACCAACCCAAATCCTCTTGACCTCGTCAAGCCAAATGCTCCACCTTCCTGGTTTTGACTTGGAAGTTTTGAGTCATCCCCAGCTACCCTGTGGATATGTTTGTTGTCCCAAGCTCAGCTTCTAGCTCTCTGGTTGGGATGACTTACCCGCTCTTTGGAACATCCCCATGTGGAATGCTTACGATAGAGTTCACCCAAACCCAGCAAGAAGGCTCCCTGCAGTGGCTCAGCTGGCAAGGTCTACCCTGATTTTCTGGTGGGTCATGCTGTGTCTGCATTTCATTTGGTGGTGCAGCTTCCAGACTAATACCATGCTAACTTTCCACCACGAGCTTAGGTGGTGACTATCAGAATGAACAGGGCTGGGAGGTGCCCGTAGCTCAATGGGTAGGACGCTGGCCACATACACCAAGGCTGGTGGGTTCAAACCCGGCCTGAGCCAGCTAAACAGCAATGACAACAACAACAAAAAAAGAATGAACAGGTCTATCAACACTCTCTTACTAGCTTAAAATTTTACTAGCTTAAAATTAACAAAGTACAGGTGTTTCTTCTTCTTTTTTTTTTTTTTTGAGACAGAGCCTCAAGCTGTCACCCTGGGTAGAGTGCTGTGGCATCACAGCTCACAGCAACCCCCACCTCCTGGGCTTAAGCAATTCTCCTGCCTTCACCTCCCAAGTAGCTGGGACTACAGGCGCCTGCCACAACACCTGGCTATTTTTTGGTTGCAGCCATTGTTTTTGTTTGGCAGGCCCAGGCTGGATTTGAACCTGCCAGCTCAGGTGTACGTGGCTGGCGCCTTAGCTGCTTAGGCCACAGGCGCCGAACCTCAAGTGTTTCTTCTGTAGAGTTAGGGGCTCTGAAACACGGATAGTCCCAAATTTATCCTTCGGGGCTGCTGTTTCCAACCATACGTATCCTTGTCAGGTTATTTTTTTCCACTGAGTAAGTGGCTTTAATTTACATTGATTTTTAAGAAGAAAAAAAAAAAAAAAAAAGATTTATTACAGTCGCAGCATCTGTTGTTTGTGCCTAGAGGTAAAGCTTTAGGTTGGAGCAGCTTCATCCATTTCTCCTTCTGTTTGTTCATTCAACAAGCATTACCGAAAGTGGACTTTGGTGCTGGATGCTGGTCACTCAGATGAGTGGTGTGGCTTTTGCCTCCTCCAGGGAGTTCACTGTCAAGGTTATGGTGACATGACTTCTGTGTTCTTGGATGATACTTATTTTACCTGATGATGTAATCACCCCATTTGCTCATCCATTCACTTCCTTTATAATCTCTTGCTTTGCTCTGTCATTAGCTAGTATCCCTTTCAAGATGATTTTCTGTATAATTTAGACACGTTGCTTGACCTTCACAGTTATATTCAAATGATAAGCCTTGAACTCCAATCATAAGACAGGCACTGTGCTAGAAGTTGAGAATATACTTGCAAACTAGCATCACGGTACCTGCCCCTAGGGGTCTTCTATGAACAGCGCACAGATTTCAGTGCTGTCTTTACCCTCTAAGCATTTATGTTCTAAAATCACAGTGATTGGAATGGTGATCCTTCTAAATTGTTGTAGTTTTCTTTTTCTTTCTGCCATAGATAAGTTGCTTCCAAGAAGAAATATAATAAACTGCATGAAAACTGTCCTTAAAAAGAGGAGCTTGAGGTGTTGTTTCCATAGGAAGTTCACCACAGAGCTTGCCAGCTAGGATTATTTCCTGGCTAATCACAAGCCTGACACTGGTCAACATCATTACAACAGTGTCATAAACAAAGAGTGACACATAAGCCAGGCAGCCAGCAGCTACCACTGAATGCCATGTAATTTCTCTACCTTTAAAGATCACCAGGAAAGGGGGTGGGACCTAAAGATAATACCAGGGATACTTAAGTTACATGAATGGATAATCAAGAGCATTTTTTAAAAAACACCTTTTAAACATATACCTACATCTCTTGAGATCTGTGACGATAAGCATCTCGTTTTAGTTGCTGTATGACAAGGAAGCAATCACTGTCGATCAGGGGGACACATTTCCATCTATTTTATGAATGAGAGGGGAGACAAGGTCACGACAGACAGAGCAAAGCAGTTAGTAATCCATGACCTTGGGGGCTTCTTTCTGAAATGCGTTTCCTTCGCAAGTTTATAATCTGTCCTTTCCTTTCCTTGGCTTCGTTCAGCTGGATTTCTGGAAGTCCTTGTCAGTAAAGATGGGAATATTTCCTCTTCTCTGCTGAGTAGAGAAATAGGTTAATTTGCTCCGAATGCTTTGCCAACTTTGGATCTTTAAAGGTGTAAGTTCTCAGACATTCTGGCTCCAGATATCTCCTAAGAGGTTACCAGTTCCATCCTCTGGCTGATAAGATTGGACCTGGGAGATTAACATCCCCGGCTGGCCATGGCCATGCCCATGGGAAATGAGGAAGGGAAAAAGGACACAGCTTAGTGCTTTATTAGAAGAAGAAATCAAGAGATTTATTTCTGCTCTTCCCTCTCTGTATTTTGACACTTAACCATTTAAATGCCCTAGCAATAACTACGTGCTGGTTAAAGCTTTGTCTCTCTTGGATATCTCTTTTCATTACAGAGTGTATAATCCTCCCTTTGGCCTGTGGTTGAAGTCAGGGAGTGTGGTTGTAATTTTTGGTGCAAGCCTAGCTTTGCAGCCATTAGATCTGACTTTTGGCCCAAACATTTGTAGAACCCTCCAGAAGTCAGTATAGTACCCCATTGTGCTGTAGAATATTATCAGGGGGCTGTTAATGTTCTTCATCTCCTAAGTAAAAATATGATTTGTGTAATAATACAGAGGAAATTCTGACATCCAGAAATCCAATAGAGATCTCCTCAAGAGGGATGTAAGGCTATTTGTACTGAAATCCAAGGGTGGCATTCTTCCATGGACAGGTTTGGTCTTAGAGTTCGCAAAGGTCATGATGCAGCCATATTTTGAATCTGTGAATATCATGATGACTCAGTATCTCAGGATAACTTTATAGCTTACTATTTGGCTTGTCCAAAGGCTTTTATCATTATCATTATCATCATCATCATTGTCATCATTATCATTTAAACTCGGGAAGTTAAAGAATTAGTAACCTGGCTGGGTGCAGTAGCTTACACCTGTACTCCCAACACTCTGGGAGGCCAAGACAGGAGGATTGTTTGAGGTCAGGAGTTTGAGACAAGCCTGAGTAAGCTCAAGACCCTATTTCTACTAAAAATGGAAAATGAACCTGGCATGGTGGCAGGCACCTATAGTCTTAGCTGCTTGGGAGGCTGAAGGCAGGAGGATCACTTGAACCCAGGAGTTTGAGGTTGCTGTGAGCTATGATGACACCATAGCACTCTAGCCTGGGCAACAGAGTGAGACACACACACACAAAAAACCACTATGAAGCTGTGGAAGGAGATGAAACAGTAAAGAAACAGATGCTCTCCCTCTAGCACTGAGGAAGAGAACCCAACATAGGGCAAATATATGTATGGAAGGTGTTTCCCTCCCCACAGCTGGAGTTCAGACTTCCCTTGGAGCAGATATGGTGGCAACCACCGGAGGGTGGAAGAATTCTCTGGGTTGCCAAGGGTGGAGCTGGTCTGCAGTCATAGCACAAGCAAGAAACAGCCCTCTGGGGCACGGATGCCTGCTATCTTGAAGGAACAAAGATGGCAGCCTGCAGTGGTTGCTTTGCACCAGGCTCTTGTGAACATGCTTCTTTTCCTAAGCTTTGCAAAGATCAAACCACAGCAGGCATTTTCCTGGCACCAGCTCTGAGCCCAGTGCCAATGCCCGAGGAACTTGGAGTGCTGGCTATTTTGGGTCTGTGTTAAGCCACGCTTTACCAACCTGTCATCAGCAAGCCACCTGAGAGAGGCCCCACTTGGTGCCACTTGATCCTGCCTTGCCCATGCAGTGCCTTCCCTGCCTGTGCTCCTGATGGTGTGGTAAGTCTCCAAAATCTACAATTATTTTCCTTGTGTGCATTCCTCTTCTTGAGTTCTTGCGTCAGCCTTTTCTATATACATGTATGAGGAAAAAAAAAAAAAAAAACAAACACCCCACATTTGGATGCTCTCCCAACTTTCTATTTTTTTTTTTTTTTCAAATATTAGGCCAATTTAGTCAGGAAAGTCTGCCTAAATCACTGCTAAACTTCGTCAAACTCAATTTTCAGATAATTCAAGACTTTCAGCCATGAAACTGACCCAAAACAAAAGACTCTGGATTCATCAAGATGTTTGTACATGAGAGTAACCTCCTTGGTCTGGCTTACAGGAATGGAAGGTGGGGAGAGATTTATAAGGTGCCTAGTACAGATCCAGGGATAAAGGCCACTTGGCCTTGGCCAGGCGTCAAAACCAAGACTCCAGAAGCATCAGGGCCCTCTATCTCTCTCTTATTTATGTTTCCTGAAATCTGACATATTCCTCTTTTTTCTGGAGAAAAGGTATCTCTGTCCCATAGTCTTTGCATTATAATTTTTTTTTTTTTATTAAGTCACAAGCCCAAACTATACTAAAATCTTATTGACCTCCGCATTCCAATCTGGAGTTTGCTAAAGAAAGAATCTTATGGGTCCAGCTTGGTCACTTGTCCCTCCCTACCAGGGTCCAACCTGCTATGGCCAGAGGGGCAGAGCCGTGGGTGTTACAGACTAGGCAGTGGGCAGTCCATGTTGATGGGTACAGGAGGTAATCAGTGTAAGCTGGGAAGACACCCCCCCCAAATTATCCTCAACAAACACCACAGGAGGGCTGTGTGCTATTTAGGTTTGATGACAGCCAAGGCACAGGGCCAGGACTTCTTAAAATAAGATCTACAACTTTTTAAATTTGTAGCAAAGCAGACTTTTCAAAAATATACTTCCATGGAGGTTTTTTTTAAAGACTCCCGGGATGAACAACTGCCAAAACGGAATTTCTGATATCCCAGCTGTCAATGATTCTCAAGTCAAAAGGTATCTTAGAGGAATACGCAGGATGTATCCAAGGAGCTCAGGCTTCCTAAGGATCAAAGGAGCAGGGTTTGTTCAAGGACAAATATAAGCGGAAATCAATGGGAAGAAGGACCGACACAAGCAGAACATTCCAGGAGTAACCACAGTGAAATAACAATTGGGTTTTAACAAAGAGGAGCAGAGCTTGCTAACAGAGACAAAAGAAATATTTGGCCTTGAATGGTTCTATCTGGAGTAAGAAGATAAAGAAGGAAGAGGCCACTTACTTCTGGGATCTGACTGATGACAACAGATGCCAGAGAAACCAGTTTTGTTTCATCTTATTGGGCTTTTTTTTTTTTTTTTCTTTCCTTTTCTGTCAAGGAAACAGAAGCCCCCATAGCGGTTAGAGCTAAACCGGACATGCTAGCCAAGATTCTTCTTAGATCTTAGAAAGAACCTACTAAGAGAAGGCACTAGTGGTGGGTGGCTATGAGGATGCCACGAAGATCTCGCAGTAATGAGAAAGTCAAGGCAAAGAAGAGTCGGATCCCAGGCGACCCTGAAGGAGGCTAACAACACAACCGCCCTCTCCAGCTATCAGAAAAAAAAAAAAAAAAAATGCCTTGCTCAACTCCTGGCTTCATATTAGTATTGAGTACGTTGGCTGCTTGCTTGTCCATTCTTCTGATACTCTACCTAGGATGATGTTTTCCAAATCCATCCGGGTAAATACAAAAGATGTAAAGACTCCATCTTTCTTTATGGATGAATAATATTCCATAGTCTACGTATGCTATAGTTTATCCATTCGTGATCTGATTGTTTGTACCGCCATATTAATTTGAAATGGAAAAAAAAAAAAAAAAGAAAGAAACTTGGCTCAGTGATCTCAACCTATGGGATCCAACTTTCCCTTTCTGTAATAAACATTTCACAACATCCTTTGGCTCCCTTACAAAAAACTTCAGAGATAATATAACCTACCTAAACTCTTGATTTCAAAATAAAATGAATACCTATAATGCCCAGACTCAAAGATCATGGCGTTCTACAAGGAGAATACTGTATATACTCGAGTATTGTGCCGAAAAAACTCGGCTTATACTCAAGTATATATGGTAACTTACCTAAAAAATAAAGTAAGACATTTGCCCCAGAAGGTTTACTCACCGGAATGCTTACTCAATTCATTATTGTCAAGTTGTAGAAGCAACCCAAATGCCCATCAACTCACGAATGGAGCAACAAACTGTGGTACATGTATATACTGTGGAGTACTATTCAGCCATTAAAAAAGATAGATCTTTTACATTTCCCCGGTTAGAGCTGAAACACATTCTTCTTAGTGAAGTATTGCAAGAGTAGAAAAAGAAATATCCAATGTACTCAATACTAATATGAAACAAATACATAAACAATCACATGCTCACATGAACAATAAAACACAAATATAGTCTAATATAAGGGAGAGGGAAGGGGGCAGGGAGGATGATTGGTAGGAGGAGGGAAGGCAGGAGGCGGGATCTCACCTAATGTGCACATTGTCAGGGTGTATAACACGCCCCCTGGGTGAGGGGCTCTTTTTCAAGTGGAACTTTACCTTGGAAGTGAGAACAATGTAATCTAAAAATATGTACCCTCCTATTAATTTGAAAAAATAAAAAATAAATGAAAATAATAAAAAGTAAGAGGTATAGGCGTTTAATACATAAATGTTCAGATAACAGAAGAGATGGTGAAGTGGGTACCCATTTGCCCCTACATGGAAAATCAACTTCAAATACAGACCGATACAGTCAGATGGTGCTGGTGACATGATTTTCCAAAGTAGTGGGTCTTCCAATTTTCTATTTCTGTGTCACAAACCAAACCCCAGCGACTCCTGGTGGTGCTCGAGGATCCTAGGGTCAGGAATTCAGGAAGAACCCAACAAGGATGGCTCTTTTCTGCTCTGTGACGGCTGCAGTGGCCCTGGAAGAGCTGAAGCTGAAGGAATCACTTCCAACATGGCTCCACCTCCCTCCCTTGCCTGGCTCCTCGGGCGGGAAGTTGGAGCCCCACAGCCTCCATGCAGCCTTCCTGTGTGGTGCTCAGATTTCTTGGACCCCTGAGTACAAGTGTCCTAGCAGAAGCTGGGTGCTCTTTCATCACTTAGCCTCGAAAGTCATTTATGACATGCAGTCAAAGCAGTCACCCGGCGTGGAGAGGGTGTAAATCCTCTCGGTGGACAGTGTCGGACAATCAGCAGTCATGTCTGGAACCGCCACAGGGACTGGCTTTGTGCAAACTAGCACTAGAACAAACTAGGATGTTTCTTGAAATTACAGAGGAGTCGCATTGCTCACAAATTTGGTGTGTATTAAGCCTCTATAAGTAATGTTATGTGTACATGGGATAGGGAGGTTGATTCTAAGTCAGACTATTACACATTGTTCATAAGAATCTTCTCAAGTCGTGTTTCTGTTGTGCACACATACTATACTCTCACACGTGGCAGGACACACAGCAACCTTGGCCTGTGCCTGTGAAAGGCCAGAGCAGCTCACCCCGGCCAGTCACTTCTGTCCTGAGAACAGGTGCTCTCTGCGTACTCAGGGCCTTGCTCCCTTGCGCACCCAGATAGCATCCTTGGTGCTGAACCTCCAAGCCTTTCCGTTCGTCTCTCCTGCTCAGCGGGTTCTGATGATGACGGCCACGAAGACAATAATGAGGACCATGACAGCAGTGGCGGTGAACATTACTGAGCACTTGTTTTGCCCCAACACCATTACCTTATATGCCATCTCGCCACGTGTGGACAGCCACCCTAAGGCAAGTATTATTGTTGTTCTTTTCCCGATGAAGAAACTGAGGCTTAGAAAGTTTATACAAGATCACGAAGCTAGCAACTGGGGGACTAAAAGGGGTCAGTGTCCTCCCGGGCCTCTGGATAGCTTTGGATGACATTGCGACCTCGCTCAGTCAGTTTTGGCGAAGGGGATAGAGGCAGTGCTCCGCGCGTCACGGGAAGCAGCTCTCTGGGGGCGTCTCTGCCACAATGGACACAAGGAAATTGGGGTTCCAAATAGATGTGAATGTCGTAGAAGAACAAAAACCTGCTCTTCTGGACTAGATACACCACCTGCTAGGCTCTGGGAGAACTTGCCTGAATCACTGCTTATAATTTTGGGGAATCCTGGAGAATAAAGCAAGTATCATTCTTATATTGAACCAAAGGAAGAAGATGGAGCCTACAAATGCAAACTCGATGTAAAATTCTAGGCCATTTAATTAAAAAGGAAATTGATGCTGGCCTCCTCGTTCCTGCCTGAGCAAGGAGGTGTGTGCGTTGTCATCTCCATGTCATTTGCTGGAGACTTCTCATTCGTCCTTGCTGGCCTGCATTTCCCAGACTGCCCTGGGTGTATTATTCACGTGACTCGGAACCACAGTGAACACACTGAAGGGAGAGCTTTGAGGATCTGTCATTCCATGGAAGAAAATGCAAAGCTTTAGAAGTATGTTACACACACACCTATCTCCTAATGAGTTGCCTTCATTTAGCAAGAAACTAGTTTATAAACTCTATTTTTATGATCTTTAAAAATGGGGGAAATAAAAATTGCACTATGAACTGTAAAAAGACAGAAAAGAAAAATCACTTGCCGTTCCTTAATTCGATTGCAGCCAGCCGGGTTTTGCTCTTCTTGCAAAACAAAACAAATTTATAATATAAATGTTTATATTTTTTATTTTGGCAGGTAATGTAGCCTGCTTTCCCATTGCATATCTATATTATAAAAGTGTGTTTATAAAAGCCTTTGATTGCTTCTTGGAAATATAACAACATTTTTAGGAAGAAGTGTTATTGAGGTATTACTCTCTGAAGTTAAAAAGAACAGTCTAAATATGACATGTTTTATGCCCATGTAACATATTTTATATAAAAATATGGTCATATTGGTGGGGGGAAACGCAAAAGATGAACAGATGTAAAGAGAATTCATACTCTTGCTTTTGGACCATTAATTTTACGGCAAACAACGTCTCCAAGGTTTTCTGTTTTCCGTGAATAGTATTTTCTTTCTTTTTTTTTTTTTTTTTTGGCTGGGGCCAGGTTTGAACCCACCACCTCCCGTATATGGGGCCAGTGCCCTACTCCTTTGAGCCACAGGTGCCACCCCCATGAACAGTATTTTCACAGCATATATGAAGATTTTATTCATATAAGGGCCCTCTCATGGGGCCCTTAGCCTAATCTCAATGGTCCTTTGGAAAGGAGTCAGCACTTAAGAGACACCAGCATTGGTTCTGAGACTTTTGTCCCGGGGAACTTGTGATTGTTATTTAAGAAATATCCACACAGGAAGAGGCTGTGAAAAATTGAGAGTCTCTCTCTCTAAGAAGCCTTAGATTCTCTGGGATGTAAAAAGACTTGCGTGGTGCCCTTGTCCATCCACCTGCCTCCAGCAGAGCTGCGTGTAAACTGCCCTACCTGTGCTGGGAATGGGTCCCCTAAATTCTTTCAGACTCTTTTTTTCCCTCTGGACTCACATCATCTAACAGAACCTCCTGCGGTGATGGAGACATTCCCCACCTGTACTCTTCAGTACAGCAACCACTAGTGGCGTGTGGCTGTCGAGCACTTGAACTGTGTCTTATGTGGTGGAGAAACAATTTTAAATTGTAATTGTATTGCAATTAATTTAAATTTAAGTAGTCTCTTGTGGCTAGGAGGCCGCAGTGCCCGTGGGGTTCCAGAGTTCCCCAGAGATTTTGTGGGGGAAAAAAAATTAAAAAGTGAACATAATCAGAATTTGGTCTGAGTTGAAGAAGATTTCCAGGCGTGCTTGTCTTTTCAATAACACTTGAAACAAACCTTATCGGGAGCCGTGCGAGGTATAAAATAAATGCTTTATTTATAGTATTATTTTATTATTATTGCTATTTTTTTAATGTAGAAATGTAAATTACATCTTGAAAATATGAAGAGATGGTATACACACTTCAAAAATCAAACACCGGGCGGTGCCTGTGGCTCAAAGGAGTAGGGCACCGTCCCCATATGCTGGAGGTGGTGGGTTCAAACCCAGCCCTGGCCAAAAAAACTGCAAAAATCAAACGTTGCTTATACCAGAGTTGTATGACAGCCACATAATTCAAGTGACAAGCAGTAAGGTCTCAGAAAATGAATACTGGTCAGAGAGAACGAGAATATTTTTACATTTCACTGAAAATACTATTATTTTATTTAACTCTCATAACATCCCTATAAAGCTAAGTATTATAACATTCCCCCTTTTTTATTTGCAGATGAAAAAAACATGTTGCTTAGAGAGGTTAAAGACCACAGCTTGTTCTTGGCTTAATGTCTCACATTCTTAAATAACTTGCCAGAATCCATACTCCTTTCTAACTAGAGGTTAGAAGACCTGAGAGATCGGAGGGTCCTCCTGAAGGGGTAAAACCTGGTTTCTTACTGCAAAGTTCCATTTCTATTTGAGACTCCTCTGTCACCATGGAAGGTGACTCTAAGGCGCTGAACGTTCAAGTGTCTGAATTGTCTACAGTCTGTCTTGGTGGCCTTATTTTTCCAGTATGAAGATAATAAAAAATGATTCATGACCTCTCAACGTGCTAGAAAACATTGCATTTGCATTTCTGTGTCTTCAACGACCGTCCAGTGGAGGGTTATCATTATCCATGATGATCCCCAAGGAGGGTAAGGTTTCAGGTAGGGCTTCTGCAGCCTCAGACAGGTGACTTCATCCTGGTAACCATCCTTAAAATGGGGGGAACAATTGTTCCCACTTCCTGAGTCCCCTTTGGCAAATCCATGGATGAATGTATTTGAAGTAGTCAGCATGGTGTCTACTGTACAATAAGTACTCAATGAAAACTAGAGGCTGTCTTTTATTATGACTCTATAATCAGTTCATACTCATGGGATTTATTGTTTATTTTTTATCTAATTCTTACTAACATGGAAAAGAGAGAGTGACAATGGAATACACAAGGGTCAGCGATGCCAAGGTAATGACCCTTGTCAAACGACTTTCTCTCTCTCCTGAGATATAAACGAGCCCCTGAATTGCTGGCTGGTACATGACAGAAAAAGCCCCCTTGAGAATAGGCTGTCTTCCCCTCCCTCTGTGCTTGGTGGGGTGTAGGAAGGTGAGGCTCTGAGGATCTTCCCCAGCATGGCCCCGACTCTTGGCTCTCCTATACTCCCGGATTACAACCAGGCACACCACCGTCCTAGGTGACAAAGACAGGGAGCTCTGGTAGGCTGGAGAAACATGTTGATAGAGACAAAAAGCCTGGGTCTGAGGTGCAGATTGCACTGGACTCTCGTGAGTACATGTAAATGCAAGTGCAATGTTTTCTAGCACGTGAAAAGGTCATGAATCATTTTTTATAATCTTATGAGTCCCAGCTTTGCAGTAATACCCTCTGTGACCTCATGCCCATCCCCAAGACCCTCAGCTGATCCATGTGGGAGACTAAGAATTTATTTATTTTTATCTATTTTATTTATTTGGAGACAGAGTCTCAGTTGAGTGCCATGGCATCGTAACTCACAGCAACCTCAAACTCTTGGGTTCAAGTGATTCTCCTGCCTCAGCCTCCCAAGGAGCTGGGACTATGGGTACCCACCACAACACCTGGCTGTTTTTAGAGACGAGGTCTCACTCTGCCTCAGACTGGTCTCAAGTGTGTGAGCTCGGGCAATGGATCTGCCTCGGCCTCCCAGCATGCTAGGATAACAGGCATGAGCCACTGTGCCTGCTGAGATGAAGAATTCAAACCCCAGGAATTCTCCAGCACCACCTGCTGAGAACACTGATTATCAGTGTCCACTGCCCCAATGATGACTCAGAAAGTAATTTATTAACAGCAGTGTAATTACACCTGGCTGAGTTAGGTAATGGTAGGTACTGTAATAAATAATTCTCCACATCTCACTGTCTTAGTATAGCTCAAGTTTATTTCTTACTCATGTAAAGTTGAAGTAGGTACTCCTCCTGATGAGCAGGCAGCTTTCTTCCAGGTGGTGACTCAGGGATCCAGGCTTCTTTTACCTTGTGACCCTGAAGTCTCCAATATTCACTCCAAAGTTGCCAGCTTAGGGGAAGGGTCTGGGGGCAGCTTGTGTGGGTCAGGCCTGAGAGGGGCACATGTCACCTCTATTCTCATTTCATTGGTAGAACGCAGGCTCTCCAGAACATCTAACTGTAAGGGAGCTGGGACACAGCCTGGCTGGGTGCCCAGAAGGGAAAAAAATGGGTGTGGTCCATGTCTGGGGCCTTTGCTCCAGCCTCTCATCAGTACTAGATGATTGGTGGCTGTCACAACAGGTGACTCTTGTTACGTGTATAGTCAAAAGCAAAGAAAGTTATAGGTAATTTTGTGGCTTTGTGCGTGCATGTCTGTTGGGGAGAGGTTAATGGGGATGTAACTCTTGTATTTAAATTTTTAAATATTGAAAAAAGTTGGTGAATTATTTTGTCATTCTGTGGGTTTTAGCCTCTTGCCAAAGCATGTGGAAGTTCCATCCCATACCGGCTAGTACCTACTACAAGGATGTGAAGACACCACCCCACCTTCTGATTGATGCCTGGGGATCTGCAAAAGTCTTGAGCACCCCCTAGGGGCCTGCAAGGTCCCTTTCCCTTGTAACGTTCTGACATTCTTATGTTTTCTTTGAATTGGCCACAATAAGGAGACTTAGTTGATACAGGAATGATACAAGGATTCTCCACTGCATGAAGTGAAGCATTTATCTGGCTTAGAAGTATGTTTCATATTGTCTCAATTCTCTTATGTATGTCTGTGAAATTGTCTTCCTTGTTGCTTGAGTTTTTTCCTCTTGCAATGACGATTTTATTAATCTCTCACGGCACATTTCATTTTGAGAAAACAATAGATATTTTAAGATCAAAAGAATCATGGCATCTACTAATTCCTCAAGATGTCAATTGCAAAGAAAAAGACACATCTTTTTTAAAAAGATAATTTTAAAAGGTAAAAGAATGAAGCTTCTAGTTGTAAGCAGCATCCAATAGATTTGGGGTACGTCTGAGTTCTGCCAGTCTCTGCTTCTCTGCCCATGTTGGAAGTGATAACAGTAGCTCTTGGTTGCTCATGTCTGCACTGACTGCTTTGAAGATGGAACGGATTAAATTACAAAATATATAGCGAGGGCAGCACCTGTGGCTCAAGGAGTAGAGTGCTAGCCCATATACTGGAGGTAGCAGGTTCAAACCCAGACCTGGCCAAAAACTGCAAAAACAAGCAAACAAAATATATAGTGAAAGTAGCTGGCACATGGCAGGTGGCGACTGTGGAATAGTCCTCTCCCCCTTCTTGTGTGATCCAGTGGAATCCCACAATGGGTCAGAAATGGGTCGGAAATCCCAAATGGGCTGGAAAATTGTAGTCAGTGACTCTTGCCTTCAAAGTTGTGCAATCTCAGTGGAGCACCCACGGGCGGGACACGCAGTTGCAGTAACACATATCCCATTCACATTCTGCCGAAAGGGAACATCAGTTGAAGACATGGTACCTGACCTTAAGGATCTTGACCTGCACACACGGGTGTGAGGTTGGCTGAAAAATTTCCTATGCTGTCTTTTGGCAATGCAGGTTGACATATGTATCAAGAGGCCTTAAAATGTGGAAACCTGTTGATTCTAGAATTCTGCAGCTGCATAGAGGCCGTCCCGTGGAAGCAATCCTCAACATGGACAAAGCTCCACGGCATTTTCAGTGGGATTTTTTTTTATGGTGGGTTATAAAATGATACAGCCACTTTGGAAGATAGTTGGAAGCGCCTCGGAATGTTAAATAGCTAGGTGCCGTATGACCCAGGAATTCCACTTGTGGATATACGCACCCAAGGGAACTGTAAGTATATATCCACATAAAAACGTGTGTACGGAAGTTCATAGCAGCACCATCTATAACAGCCAAAAAGTGGAGCCACAAATGACCATCAGCTCATGAATAGATAAACAAAAGGTGATACAGCCACACAATGAAATATTATTCAAGCATGAAAAGGAATGATGTACTGTGGGATGGACGATCCTTGAACATGTCAAGCTAAGAAAAAGAAGCCAGCCCCGGAGGACCACGTGCCGTGTGATTCCATTTACAGGAGACGCCCAGGATAAAAAATCCACAGAGACAGAAACCAGATCAGTGGTCGTCAAGGGCGCGGGAAGGGAATGTGGGGCGTCACTGCTAATGGGAAAGGCGTTTCTTTGGGGGACAACAAAAACCATTTAAAATTTGATGGCGATAGTGGCTGCACAACTCTGTGAATGAATGTACTAAAAACCTCTGAATTGTTACTTTAAAAGGGTGAATTTTATGGCATGTGAATTATAGCTCAATAAAGAGGTTATAAAAAATAAAAAAGGAGTTGTATGCATAAAGATGACGTGTTGACATTTTTTTCCTAAGAGTGAAAAATTAGAACAATCCACACATCAGCCACAGTGAAGTAGGAAAATACTCTGGTCACCGGCCGGACTTCCCTAACATGATTGTTGACTCAGATGACAAGAGTGCCTTCTGGCTTGGTGCTGGAAACAGCCCCCTTCTCAGCAGTTCCCTGGCCCTTTCTGAACCACTCTTCACTGTCTCGTCGCTCAGGAGCATCTTATCAGGTTTGGGTTTGCTATTGTTTCCCCACTGTGGTGCCTTGGGACTGCCCTGTGGTGGACCAAACTCGGCCATCACCTCCTCTCCATCTACCTAAGGTGTCCTTAAAAAAAAAATCAAAGGATCTTTAATTTCTAGAAGACAGCAAATGTAAAACCATCCCACTTTTAGATGACATCTTCTTAAGATTTAGGAAACAGGGTGGCACCTGTGGCTCAGCCAGTAGGGCGCTGGCCCCATATACCGAGGGTGGTGGGTTCAAACCCAGCCCCGGCCAAACTGCAACAACAACAACAACAAAAAAAAAAGCTGGGTATTGTGGCAGGTGCCTGTAACCCCAGCTACTCAGGAGGCTGAGGTGGGAGAATGGCCTAAGCCCAAGGATTTGGAGGTTGCTGTGAGCTGTGACAGTACAGCACTCTACTGAGGGTTAATAAGTGAGACTCTGTCTAAAAAAAAAAAAAAGAAAGAAAAAAAAAAGAAAATATTTAGGAAACATGGGAAGAAACTCCTGTAGGAATGATGACTTTCTCCCTCCAGCCTGGGCCCAATCACTCTGATGAGTTCTTAGGCTGAAGCTCTAGCCCGCCTGGGTGAGAGCTTTGCTTTCTTGTGGTTTTATTTGGGGGGAGGGAAGCGTGGAGCCCCAGATGCGTTCCCTCAGGTTTTTCCAAGACTGGAATTAAAGGGCGCAACTGACCCCCAGACCTTAAGATAGAAGAGAGGGTCTATCCCCCCTCCACCAGTCTGAGGCTGGGCATCTGACTCTTCCTCACTCTCAGCAGAGCCGACCTTTCTGAAGTCAACTCAGGGTGGGATATCCATTATCTTTCTCTCCCACCACTCCAGTGAGCAGCCCTGCCCTCAAGTGTAGGTTGTTTGATGCTTGGAATGGAAACAGACAAGAGAAACACTGTGTCTTTCAGAAAATGCCTTTTGTCTGTTTTGCAACCTTGTCCTCACTAGGTGAGTACTGGGTGGGACCCTTTAAAAGTCCATCTTTAGGGCAGCGCCTGTGGCTCAAAGGAGTAGGGCATCGGCCCCATATGCCAGAGGTGGTGGGTTCAAACCCAGCCCTGGCCAAAAACTGCAAAAACAAAAAGTTAATCTTTAAGTAAAGTGGGGGTGGAGAGTGAGCAGCGGGCAACTCTGATATCTCACTCACTCCTCTTTAGGAGTTGCTCTGATTTCTAAAGGGAAAACTGCTCTGCTCAGTAGATAAGAAAAACAGACAAGGAAAACGCTAATGAATCTCGGGAGTGTTCTGGACTGAAGGGCCATGTGATTTCCCATTAACACGGCTGTTAATAGCTGAGGCATAAGAGAGAGCCCCTGAGTACCAATTGCTTAGGAAACTAATTACAAAGAGCTCTGACCTTTCCTTTTCAATCATTTCCTAGTCAGATGAAATCATTTCAAGCATTTGCTGGGCTTTGACCTCCTTTGTTTCCAAACCCATTTGGGGAGCTCAGTTTATGGAAACTTTTCTCTGAGTATTTTTAATTTAGCGATGCCCTCTCCCTGGCAGTGGGAGAGAGTACCCTGTTATAATGTGATATAAATCACCCACGAAAGTGCTAGGGCAAATTATTTATAGAATGGATCGGTGTAATTGATATAAGAAAATAATTCAAGCAGATCATCCATTCAATGGGCGAGATCACCATTCAGCCTACTGTGTGGAGGCCGTCGGGGTCTAAAGATGAATGTTACATCCTGGGCTTCAAGGTAGCTCATCACGGGTAGAGCCAGAGTCCTGAGACACCCTCAACTGGAATGTGTACATAAGAGCAGAAATGATGGGGCCAGAAGAGCCCATGGGGGGTCTGGCTGTGCCATGTGAAGCCGTGTTCTCTTGGCAATGGGAATAAATTCTATCCCCGAGGGTTTTTTTCCCAGTTTACAAAATAAGATGGGAAGCGTGTTGCCCACCAGCCATTTCTCTTTTCTAATATGCAAAGTTAAGGCTATATACATTTCTCTTTTATTATTATTATTATTAAATCATAGCTGTGTACATTAACGCGATCACGGGGCACCATACACTGGCTTTATAGACCGTTTGACACATTTTCATCACACTGGTTAACACAGCCTTCCTGGCATTTTCTTAGTTATTGTGTTAAGACATTTACATTCTACATTTACTAAGTTTCACATGGACCCTTGTAAGATGCACTGCAGGTGTAATCCCACCAATCACCCTCCCTCCACCCATCCTCATCCCCTCCCTCTCCCCCTTCCCCATATTCTTAGGTTATAACTGGGTTATAGCTTTCATGTGAAAGCCATAAATTAGTTTCATAGTAGGGCTGAGTACATTGGATACTTTTTCTTCCATTCTTGAGATACTTTACTAAGAAG